>NCQV01138715.1:3132-21224 GCA_002740545.1 Lophocereus schottii | reverse complement strand
TGAACACATACATTCGTATGACGAAGGGCGGTGGTTCAGGTCATCGTTCTGTTTGTACGTCTTGGCCGGTGGAAAGCATTAATTGACGCAAGTCACGCAACGGTCGTCGATTTTGTCGTCTTGTGGAGGTGGCATTTCATTTGATTGTTGTAAGAATTTATTTCCAAGAATTTATTCCAAGTTGCATCAAAAAGAGAATTTATTTCAAAGATGGATCGTTTTCTGAACACTGACGCATTATTCTACTTAGATTCATCAATGGAAAATTGATGTTTTTATATAAAGGTTATTAAGCCCTGTTTAATAAACAACTGTTAGCTATTAATTATTACTATTAGCTATTTACTGTTAGCTGTTTCAATCAACTATTTGTATTGATTGTTTCAATCAACTGTTTTTAATAAAGGTGTTTGATAAAATTAGTTGCTTCTAAAAAATATATTTTATAAAATTTCATTTATACTCATAGCTCTTATTTACTACCAAAGATGAAATTTTTTAATTAGTTGGTCACTTATCTATTTTTTATTATGAATTAAATTTACGTGATATGTGCAAATTACCTTCACTTATATAATCCCATTTTATTATTAGTTATTAAATTTTCTTGTTGATTTATACATGACTTATGTCTGATTTTCTTTTCAATCTAAATTGAAAGCTATGTGATTTTTAAGGCCCATAACACAACGTTGTTTTGTTGTTCAATTAGAAAATTTTCTATTTATTATTAGTTTAACTTTCTTTGAATATGAATTGATTTTTTTTTGAAGTGGGTAGAAATAGAGAATTAAAATTTAGATTACATTTAGTATTACTATATAATTAGCAAAAATTAATGATTTTATATTTTTAAAATAAATTTTAAAGGTTTGGTTACTATGTATCATTATTTAATATGTATTTGAATAAGCAAGTAAAAACTAAGAACAGAGAGTACAAGAAAAATATATGAATTTTGTTTATGATATTTAATCAAAGACAATTTAGTCTTTTATATTAAATATGCAAAAGCCAACTTGAAAAAGCTACAAATGTTGGCTTTTGGGGTGAAAAAAATATTCCAAAAAGTCATTTATCAAACAACCCAAACAGCTGTTAGATTTAGTCAAACAGTCAAAATTATCCCAAAAAGTCATTTTTGAGTAAGAAGTCATTCAAAAAGCCATCTACCAAACACCTCCTTAGATTTTAATAATCTAAATTTTAGAAGTTTAAATATCAATAATCTGATATGAAGAAAGAGGTTTAATATTTTGTTATTGGTTCTACTAGATTTTGTAAAGCAAATTTAGTGGTTTAGGTAATAGTTTTCTATCTTGGTAGTTGATAATTATTTAAATAGCAAATGGTTGTTCTATTTTAATTGTTAACTGATACTTATTTAAATGAGCAGTTGAAGGAAATATGTTCAGTAAGTTTAACTTATTGGTTAGCAAATTTATATAAATTGACATAAAATAATATATATAATTTTTAAAGAGCAAAATTCCAAACAGCGAACTGCTACTTTTCAAGGCCGCCATCTAATAATATTAGTTTTCATAAACAATGTTGAAATGTTAAGCACTACTTGAAACTCTAGTCCAATTGCTAATTTATTGAACATTAAAATTTGACTACTTAGTATCTTGACTTGATCAAAACATTAAATCATATTCCAAATGTTGTTGCTAAACTAAGCTAATGGTAAGCTTGAATTAGGGCACTAGGGGCTAGTTTTTCCTTAATATAGATTATTGAGAATAAATAGGGAAACGGTCAAAATGTTAGGGCATATTTCTATAGGTGAGATCATTGGGATCCAAATTACTCCCCTCCCCCCAAACCAAAAAAAACAAAAAATTCAAAAATCTGATAACCCTTTATAGATATGTGTATGGGTATACCCACTCCTTTTGCAACTTAAAAAAAAATTATACGGTATCAAACATCAGTCATCTTCATCGTAAAGTTTTGAAAGCTGTTAGTAGATGATTAGGTTTGAATTCCATCTAGATAAACATTTTTTGTGTTATTTGTTAAAAAAAAAAGTTACGTTATAGTTAAATTTATATTTTTACTTGACATGTTGATCCGATAGTTCATGAAGGATCATTCCAAAAAATTGAATTCCACATTTTAAAAAAAAAAGTGTGGCCAATTTGTAGTCAACGAAATACTGCATTTGTGTGAATTTAGATTTTACGTGAAATACATGAGAATGGATGGTTTAAGGATAGAGTCCATTCGACTTCAATTTCATTGGGACAAGGACACATCATTAACTTTATAAATTCCTTGATAAGATTGTCTCACATAAATGTTACAGTGAAATACTCTTTTAGGGGTAACCTTTTGAAAGTTTTAAGATAACTAATAATTTTTATTAGAATGACTTCTTAATTCGATGGCAACTAATAATTGATTGAATACTGACTTTCATTGACTTTCATCAGAGTCGCCTTAAATGAATTATTAGTCGCTCTCACTTTCATCAAAGGTCAATTTAAAAATATCTATCTCACAATAAGTTTTAGGTGAAACAGTATGACAAGCCAAGTAAATTAATTTTGGGCTACAAATTGTAGAAAAGAAGAGATCTAATTATATCCTTAATCAAAAAACATGTTCGCTGATTCAATTTTTCTCTTTTTTTTAAATCAAAAATTTTAGGAAAAGTTGGCATGCAAAATTTTTATTTGACTTTTGGCGTTTGATTTCACAAATAATAATATTCAGTTAGGGAAGAATGGTTCTTGTTTTTACCAATTATTAGTTTGTTTCTTAAGTCTTGGTTCCTAATTAGTGTGTACTACTACTGTTTTAATAACAACAACAATCATTGTGGGTTTCATTTTAGACATGTTTTTTTGTTGGTAAATTTGGATTTTCACCATTCCACTCCTTCTGGAAACTTTCTACTCCCTCCCATTCCTTGGAAATATCTCCCATTCCTTCCACTATCTCAATCAAAAAGATATTTGCCACTTCATCTCTCCCCTTCTCACTCCTCACGGAAATTTTTCATTTCTTCCTACTTGTAACATCCATAATCCCTAATCATCTAATTAACTTGAACTAATATCTATTTTATGGTTGCAGCAAAAAGTTGACAAGGCTATAAAAAGAACTACACAACTTCAATAGGAGTACTTGCACATATGCAATATTCAAATAAAGCTCAAAGGATTCAAATCGCAACATTAATCAACTTCACATGACATCTTAACTGTATCATATCCAAAATACAACCGGATTTGCTGTCTCCTAAAACCCCACATCAAGTATGCTTATTACAAATATACACAAGGCATTTTCTCAAGCCTTCATGCTAAGCTAAAATTCATTGTGAGTGTCTAAGACCATTAATCAGCAAAAGCTATGAAGGTACCCATCTATTTTCGCTTCCTTCAGGCTTGTTAGGGGAAGGGTTGTTCACTGATTCGTTATCTAAAAATACGAAACACACAAAAATATTTTGAAAAATGAGATAAACTCCAGTACATTTATCTCTAAACGGTAAGATAAGCTCTTAGAATAGTTTAGTTGGGTGCGCACATTTCAATTTGCTTTAGTTTTAAAATAAGAGATTAAGAGAATATTAGCAAAATTGTTTTACGGTTGTTATCTCTAAGTGGAATCGGTATTACTCGTTGACGCAATCATTGATTCAGGTACACACCTCCCAGGCCGATCAGGTAGTTTGAATTGAAGCCGCATGGGTGAATTGATAGACATAAGCCCCGATGTTGATAATTGATGAGGCCACTTAATTAGGTGGCAAGACATTATTTCAAACTGATTCACTGCATGAATATTGCATGAAAATTGATGCAGCTTTGGAAACACACATATGAATTTTTGAAGAGTACAGACAACAAACATACCTGAATTTTAAAATCTGTTTCTCGTTCTCTCTCTTATAAAGTGCTCATTTATGCTTGACAATGAGAAAAATGGCTTGCTTCTATGCCAAATTTCCTATGATTAGCAGAGTTTAAATAATTCTTCGTACTTACAATCTTATTAACTAGTCCATAATTTTTCTTAATACTTTCCTTAATTATTAATGTACTCACCATTATTTGCTTAAATACACAAATTGATTTTATTTCTTATTCCTCCATGGATACCTATAAACTGCTAAGCATTTCCAACCTCAAAATTATCATAATAACTCTAAATTCACACAAAGTAACAATCATCTAGGCTGAAAAAACACACCAACTCAATAAATTAAGAAGTAAAGGGTGGAACCAAGTGAGGGGAAGATTAGGGTTCACTTTCCAACCACCAATGAAATAAGGTAAGGAAGCATGGGCAGAGGTGGTGGTGGTTGCTGGTAGCACAGGAGGCCGATAGTGGGCTCAGTCAGCACTGGGCAGATGCAGGTGTTTGGATTCAATATGCTTGAATTTTACACCTCATTCTACCTCGATTTAGTTTATAGTAGTCGTTAAATTATGTTGTCTGTTAGTGCTTTTTTAATTTTTTAGGTAATAAAAACAATTGCTCAAACAGCATATAATGGGTGTAAAATGTGCTGAAAGTTAGACAAGTTAACCTGGGTTAAGCCTAGTGGATAACCTGGGACAACTATGAAACAAGCCTAGATCAACTACTAGAAAAACAGAAGAGAAGAAAAGGCTAAAAATTTGACACGAGCTACTTGTGCCATGCGGCACACCTAGAGTTGGGAAACGGGTTGGGTCAGGTCGACCTATTTAATAAACGGATCAATTTCGTATCGACATTGAAAATAGCTTAGATTTGCTCAAAATTGAAATATAACAGGTTTTCAAGCAAAATGATCAAATCGTGTCAACTTCAGGTCGAAATCAGATCGGTTCAGTTTGGTTCAGGTTCGGGTTATTCTCAGTAACTTCATGTCAGATTCGGGTCGGGTTATCATATCGGGTCACGTTTTCCCAACTCTAGGCACACACCATGCCAAGCCCTAATATGCTATGTTCTTCTGCTGAAATCCAAAAACTTGGCACGATGGACCCGTGCCAAGTTTACTGATTCAGTGCCTATACAAATCCCCTTCCCCCATTTGTGTAAGAACCTAGGTTTCTAAATAGAATTCCAAGTAGGGTTTCAAAATAGGTTTTGAGGTTAGGTTTTAGAGCAGATTACTTTTTGTAATCTCTCAAATACTCTTTTCAAGTTAATTAAAGTTTTAATTTTAACAGTTCTATATGCATTCTCTCTCTAATTTCTTGCAAATTTAGCTTTGTTCTACAAGTTTCTCCCTTTAATTTCATGATTTGTTTTGTTGTTCAACCGCTTGCTTTGAATAGTGGATTTTGGTGTTAATTTTGCCTTATTATTTGGTAATCATGTTTTTCTTACTCTCTTTAGCACCAATCTCTCTCTCTCTCTCTCAAATCTTCAAATTTCATGCTATTCTCTTTTCCTTTTAACATGGCTTTAAAACTCATTTTGAAAATGCAAGTTGTTGCGGGTTAATCATGGGTTAGATTAGTAGTAATTAGAGAACACAAGTTGAGAATAAGTGGAAGCAAGCCATAAATCTCTTCCCCTTGCTCCTTCAATGGAGGTCTAACCTCCTTTACTAGATTTTTTGAGGTTTTTGAAGTACTTCCCTTTCTGTCTCTTCTCTTAACTGGTAAATTTGATGCTTTCCTAGTTAAATTGGATGTTTTATTAGTTTACTATTAGTTATAATGATGTTTATGTTGATTGTGTTAATTATGCTTTGTTTCACATTAGTTTAACTAATTAAAACTAGGATTAGTAAGCAATTAGTTTAATTAACATATTTAATTTCATTTATGGTTTTCCTTAGGTTGGATTTGGGCTAGAGTAATAAGTTACTAGATTTCAACACCGTCCAAAAGAACGACAAAATCTTCCACCCTTACTTCCCAAAAACTACCCAACAATTTGGCATCATTGCCAAGGATGGTTGATAGTCCCGCAAGCATACGATGGCGTTATAGCTGTTCAGGGTCGGTTCCACAGAGACTAGGTAAAACTACTGGGTTATAATCCTTTAAGATATACTAAGCGAATCGAAATTCAAATGGTTTTGAGTTAACAACTAGAAATAAACTTTTCTAAATCAAATATTGGAAAAACGTCTAGGAATTTCTCAGTTATGGAAGAGAATTGGATCAAAACATGTGCTATTCTCTAATTGGTTAATTCCGAGCAATTGTAATCTTTACAGAAATCTAGTCTATTCTTTCGAAATCAACTAAATTTGCCTAAACTAAGCAAAAATTATTCTTTAAAACTAATTTGACTTAATCCAAGTTTAATATTTTTGATTACTTAATTCGAGTCCCCTTAACATATAAATCTCTATTTCGAGACGAAATTATGCTAAGTCTATTCATGCAGTCCAACAACCAAATGTCGTCTTTCAAATGTTCACTCGATTGTTTCAAGTGTGCAAGTAAATTTTAGCCAAAAATCTACTCACAACATGAATGACACTTGATAGAACGAAATCAAACCAATCATGAAAATAAGCACAATTGTATAAATTAAAACCTAATCTAACAACACTTTCATAAACTACTAAATCCCTAGACAAAATAAAACTATTCAAACATGATAAAATTAAATAAACTAAAATGATAAATATAAAGAGAAAAGAGAAGTGAAGAGAGAAGAGAAAAGAGATGCTCAGCCAAGATCGCGCTTGAACTGTCGTTGTAAACTTGGGGTGAAATCCTTACAAATCTTTACTTCAACTCACTCTCTCTCCTTTAATCTAATCCAAACTAATCTAAGAGAAGGAAATGGAAATGAGAGAATTATGGATGTTGGACGTGTATGGAAATGAGAAGAGAAGAGCCCTTTTTATAGTGAAAGTCTGGAAGCCGAAGAGCTATGAGACTTAATGGCCTTAAAACTGCCAGGAAGTTGAAAAGCCACGAGGAAACAAAAAGTCTCGGGGTGAAATGAAGACACCACAGAGCGTGGCATCCACCTCAGGCAGACCGTGGTGTCCATTGTCTCGATATTCTCCCATTCTGCTTTTTTTCTATGGGCATAGCGACTTAGGGGCTTCATGGAGAGTCAAAATACACTCAAATGAGGGTCAAAGTAAGAGCAAAAAGGCCTAAAATCCTACAGAACACAGAAAAGAATCACACCCGAGCGTAGAATGGGAAAAGGAGTATAAATTATCACAAAAAGCATATAATTTTCCCTAAAAATACAGCAAAAACGACCCTAAAATGATATACACTTTAAGTACTTATCAAACTCCCTCATGCTTAAATCGTTGCTTGTCATCAAGCAAATAGTAGAGAAAACCAACCAGGGAAGATGCAACAGAACAACCTCTTTGAAATAGGCAAACCATAGCATGTCACAAGGAAGAATGGGAATCAACGGCAACCCTAAGTAGTGCACAAAATATTTCAAAATTAGAAGGAAAAGAAGGTTTTTGAGGAAGTATAAGACCCTAAGCTCAATATCAAACTTGATCACCCCCAAAAAACCACAAAGCATGTCATGCAAGCACATAAGATTGAGTAGAGCCAAATGGATTGATAAAACCTCACTTTTAGGAAATGTGAAACACTCCCACTCATGTGTTTAAAATATAACATAGGTTTACTCAACACTCATTCCAAAGATGCAATCTGTCATAAGCTTGACAAGACTCTTAAATTCTCTACCACTAAAATGTAATGTGCACAAGACGATCAAGAGGACTTTATATAGGTTGTAATGTGGGCTAGAAGGGTTAAGGAAAAAGAGTGTACAAATGCATTTCGGACAAATGTGGAGCTACTTAGTCAAGTGACTAGGGAGCAAGCAATCAAAATACCAAGAAACCTTGAAGTTCACCAACACTCCAAACCTTAAAATACAATGAACATACCCTAATGAATCATGTAGGAAATGAGTTGACAAAGAAGGAACACTAGCTTTTTCATATCCAATGCCAATTACTAAGTTTTTTTTTCTTTTGCTTTTTTTTTCTATGATTTTCTTTTTTTTCCCTCTTTTTTTTTCTTTGTTGTTTTTTTGGTTCTTTTTTTATGATTTTTCCTCTTTTTTTTCGAGAGAGATGAAACGAAAATATAACGACTAACTCCCCCATGCTGGAATCACACATTGCCCTCAATATGGGCATATGATAGAAAATGACAATTATTGAAAGGTATAGGATCACTAACTATCAACTCACAACCGAAGATATACAAACACAACCCAAATAAGAGGGAACCAAAGCAAATGCTCAATATCATCAATCCCTCAACAAACCAACATACCAAAGCCATCTTAAACTCAATTATCCCCAAAACCACCCACTATATAGATGAAGTGATGCTCCATAGACTTGGCTTAAAGGTAGGAATATGTGTTTAACCAAAGGCTAATATGGGATCACAACAAAAACGGACATAGGCTCAAAGGGGCTAGCAAAGGGAACAAACATGTAATACATGGGTAGGCTATTTGACTATGTGGCTAAAATGACCAAAGAAAGAAATGCCTCTATCATATCATCAAATATATACATGCAAATGTGGTTTTGAACAAGAATCTAAGCAAGTTCTAGACATGCAACATGGAAGAGTCACACACATGAAAGAAACATGAGACTAAATATAATGAATTAGTCCAAATAACGCTCAAAGCTCACGGGACATCTACCAAAGTCTTAATAAGCTCATAAAAGACTCCACGTACTAACATTAGTGCTAAAGACTCCAAGGGACAACAAAGTTCTCAAATAAGACAAGGGTCAAAATAAGAAATATTGACCAAGCCTTCAAAAATTTTAGCACTAAAAAGGATTACACATCAAAAGATATTCAAACTCATGAAAGCTATTTTGCCTAGTAAAAGCATCATCGGAGGTCATCTCAAACCAATCCTCACCATCTCTCCATGCAAGTCTGAAATGCAAACCTAAAAATCAACTAAATGTAAAATACTAACAAAAAGAAACCTAACACTATAAGATCCAACATGTATGCAAACTAATAACCAAACGGAAAACATCAAACTACCCTTCCCCCATACTTAAATAAAGCATTATTATTAAAAGGAAGGAAAGTAAGAGAAGGAAAAGGAAAACAAAATATAACGATCTCACCAGGTTAGGTGCGGAGTGCACCTAAGCTATGCGGCCTCGTAATAACCGGGGCACATGGAGCATCAGCCACTCCATCACATCTTTAAGACTTGGCTTATGAAAGCAGACACTGTTAAAGCACGCAGGAGCTAATCAAACTCCTGGGACCACAATTCAGAAAATAAAAGGCAAGAGAAAATAACCAAGATCACACCAAAGACAATAAGTATCCTCTTAAACTTATCAAAGCACTTAGAAAAATCATAGAAAGGATTAAGGAATATAGACCATAAGATTTTCCTAGGAAAGTCCTCTAGCTTTATGCAATATGGGTCAATGGAGGGTTCACACCCTCTTAAGTAACCTAGGGAAATATAATTATCAACATTCCCACCAAGCATGTTAAAAATTTTAACCTCATGGCCCAGTCAACATTAGAATCACAAATCTTAGGATTATCAATGGGGGCAACTAAAGAATACTCCGGGGAAATAGAGGGTAATGAACACATAGGGGAAATATAGGAATGATCAAGGGAATTGGGGATAACACTATCATCAAAACCAAGATTAGGAGACTCTTGATGCATAAACACATCACGTGACTCCTCCAAAAGAGTCTCAACTGGATCATGCACCTTATCTAAAATATTTTCTAAATTAAAACATGCATCAGCAAAATCAAACATAGCATCAAACCCAAAAAGATCGCCCTCCTCGAGCCCCTCGCAATGAGCTAAAGGGAAGGATGAATCATGTAAAGATAGGACAACATCAGTATTATCCCAAGGTAATACAAAGTCAGGTTGATCATAGCATGTATAATAAGGACACGAATTAGTTTCAGGGTTAGAAGAGCTACACAAATCACACCAAAAAGGAGCATACTATGATCTAGAATAAAACGCGCAAGGATCAGGAAATGAATATTTAGAAATAATAGTAGCCTTCTCAAATTCAAATGAACCCCAAGCAATCCACTTAAGCAAATAACATGCCTTGTCAACATTTTTACCATAAAAATTCCAATACTCTAAAAGAGCTCGGGTTTTACTATTCACACCCTCACCAGTAATATCTAAAATTTTTCATTTAGTCAAACGATAACCACATCGAGTAAGAAATGCATTTAATCGCTTAAAATACCTCCAAAATAATTCATGTTCGAATTAGGGAAAATGAAAAATTCTCATTGTTTTCTTTTGATATTTAATTTTTTTTGAATTTTTTTCAACGAAAAACAAAATGCTTAGTCGAACCTATCAGAAAAAACCCAATATTCGACGCTAGTCCCCGGCAACGGCGCCAAAAAACTCAATAGATCTGTAAGTGCACGGTCGCGTTGTAGCTGTTCAAGGTCGATCCCACAGATACTAGATGAAACTACTAGGTTATAATCCCTCGAGATATGCTAAGCGAATCCAAATTCAAATGATTTTGAATTAACAACTGCAAATAAACTTTTCTAAATCAAATATTGAAAAAATGTATAGGAATTTTCACAGTTATGGAAGAGAATTGAATCAAAATGAATAAACATATGCTATTCTCTATTTGGTTAATTCCGAGGAATTGTAATCTTTACAGAAATTTAGCCCATTCTTTCGAAATCAACTAAATTTGCCTAAACTAAGCAAATGTCGTTCTTTCAAACTAATTTGACTTAATCTAAGTTTAATATTTTCGATTACTTAATTTGGGTCCCCTTACCATATAAATCTCTATTTCAAGACGAAATTATGCTGAGTCTATTCAAGCAGTTGAACAACTAAATGTCATCTTTCGAACGTTCACTCGATTGTTTCAAGTATACAAGTAAATTTTGGCCAAAAATCTGCTCATAACATGAATAACACTTGATAGAACGAAAATCAAACCAATCATGAAAGTAAGCATAATTCTATGAATTAAAACATAATCCAACAATACTTTCATAAACTACTAAATCCCTAGACAAAATAAAACTACTCAAACATGATAAAATTAAACGAACTAAAATGATAAATCTAAAGAGAAAAGAGAAGAGAAGAGAGAAGAGAAAAGAGATGCTCAGCCAAGATCGCACTTGAACCGTCGTCGTAAGCCCGGGGTGGAATTCTTGCAAATCATCACTTTAACTCACTCTTTCTCCTTCTAATCTAATCCAAACTAATCTAAGAGAAGAAAATGGAGATGAGAGAATGATGGATGTTGGATGTGTGTGGAAATGAGAAGAGAAGAGCCCTTTTGATAGTGAAAGTCCTAGAAGCCGAAGAGCCACGAGACTTAATGGCATTAAAACTGCTAAGAAGTCAAAAAGCCATGAGGAAACAAAAAGTCTCGGGGTGAAATGAAGACACCACGAACCGTGGCATCCACCATGAGCAGACCGTGGTATCCACTGTCTCGATATTCTCCTATTCTGCTCTTTTTCCACGAGCATAGTAACTTAGAGGTATCCATAGAGAGTCAAAATACATTCAAATGAGGGTCAAAGCAAGGGCAAAAAGGCTTAGAATCTTGCAAAACACAGAAAAGAACCATACCCGAGCGTAAAATGGGAAAATGAGTATAAATTATCATATAAAGTATATAATGTTCCCTAAAAATGCAGCAAAAATGACCCTAAAATGATATACACTTTAAGCACTTATCAATGATAACGCAAAATTAAGTCACTTTGTGCGTTGCTTAGCCCTTTTTTGCATAGTTTAGGGATGAGCTTCTTAGATAACTTGCTTGGGTTTAAAATCCAAAATCCCTAAAGATTGAAAAACTTGAAAATTAGAAAGACGACGGTTTTGCATTTCGCCCAATATGAGCAAGATTTTTTTTTATAGATATTGGAATTAGTTGATGACTACATTGCATATTGTCCTCAATGTGGTTTCTCTTATGAAAAATGAGAAATCTTAGCTGTTATTAATGAGAGTGTGAATTATGAAACTCATACTCTTTTGGAGCATTGGGGTTTTCATTCCAAAAGCATGAACAAAGCTTGGGATATTCTTGAATGGTTGGTTGGCGATACATATAAGTTTGATGAAGTTATGGTCACCCCTAGGATGTGTTTCCTCGATCCATATGCTTTTTATGCAAGATCATACTATGAGAAATAATTTATGAAATCTTGTGCTCGTTCACCTCAAACCCTTGAATATGCTTCCAGTCTTCGTGATTCTTGTCAATCATTCAACAATGATACCAACTCTTGTCCTCATCTTATTTCCATGGACTCTGGACTTGAACAAGAAATGAAAAATTATAAAGACTCCATAGAGAACATGACAAGTACACTCATATACCAATTCGTAGAGTTGGTTAAAAGTAATATAGAGAGCATTGTGCCTATTTTGCATGAGACCAAGCTTAGGGTAGGGTCTTTCTAACCCGAGGGTTGTTTGTTGGGTGATTCTGAGTCCTCTTCCCCTTTGAGCTCCAAATCTCAATTTGATACTTATGTGATTCTGAGGATAGCTATGACATTTCTTCACTTTCTTTTGCATGTGCATCTCACCTTGAGACTAATATCTCTATAGACACCCCCGAGGATGTCCCCATTATCCCCAACCCCCCTCTTCCTCTAGCTTCTGTAAGAGAGCCTGAGGAGAGTGGGGAATGTGAAAGTGATGCTAATGTGGATGATCATGAGTGTGATGATTGGTATGATTATAATGTTGATAAGGAGTGTATAATTGGAGAGACCCCCTTAGAGGAGTCATGTGAGATGCTTGTGCATGAGATTTCCCCTCCTTATCATGAGCTGTTGAATATGTGTCCCCTGACTCTCTTACTATGATCCCCACTTCTCTGATTTGTTCACTGCCCGCGCCTTCCCCGGAGCATCATCTGTCTAGACCCATTAACTATCATGTGATGCACGACCTTAGTTTGGATTTGGGCGATGTAAGCCACAAGTTTGATATGCTTAGGGGGAATGTACTTGATCTTATTTGGTCCTTAGGTAGCTTTTGAGATTACAATTCCTCCCTTGACCCTTTTCATGTTTACCTAGTAGATTTGCCTAGAACAATCATGTGTCCCACCTTCTATTATTCATGTGGTACCATTGGTGTTCTATTACATTCACTTTCTAATATGTATGCATTAGTATATGATAAGTTCTTAGGAGCTTTGACAGCATACGAGTGGACTGACTTGATCTTGAAAGAGAGAAGTGGTTGATACTCCTCGAGCCTTCTGTAGCCACATATTAGAGAGGCATAATTCGGTTACAATTGATCCCAACCTAGTATGATCATTCTAACTCTTCTTCCTTTGTTTCATCTTCCCTTTATTTCTTTTTGTTTACTTGGGACTATTAGGTTGTAGTTTTGTTGGTGATCAATTTTGATGTGAAACTTTGGACATTGTTAACCTAATTCATGTCTAAGATCACCATTGTGCATATTGTGCATATTTTTCATGTTTTGTTGGTGCTTTTTGTTTTGTATATACTTGTTGGTGGTGGTTGTGTGTTTTTCTTTATGGTTATGTGGTAGTGTTGTTGGTTTTTGAATATATGTGCACCGTGCTGTTGGTTTTGAGTCATCTCTTTTCCTTTTTTTTTCATTTTGTATATATATCATTCTTCTTTTATTTGGCCTCTTGATTTTGTATAGATGTATTCTTGAGTCCTTTTTCTAGATATTATGTATTTTATGGTTGGTGATGACCTCTTGTCTCCCAATGAGGACATTATGAGTTTTAGGTAAGGGGGTGAGGAAGTCATAGATCTAGTTGTACATATTTTGTGAAATTTTTTCAATTTGCATATGGTTTTTTTGTTAGGTTTGGGGACTTTTGTGCCTTTTTGATTGGCTTTTTAAATCTCTAATGGCTTGGCTATTAGCTTGTATATAGGTAGAATATGCACGGTGAAACAATTGTTTGCAGTATAATTTTTAGTTTTTCATAATAGCTCAATCTCACATGTGCGATATTATGACCACCTTGGAGAACATTGACTCTTATGTCAGTTTGTTAAAACATGGGGCTTGGTCAATTGACTTTCAGCTTTCCTTTTCGAAAAAAGAGAAATAAAAACAAGAGTTTGAAAGAGAGCTGGACTCCGATATCTCTATTTGGGCTTAAATACATGCTTTGCATATCCAAACAAAACCCCAAATTAGGGAAGAAATCCAACTACGTGCTAAATTGTTCCTCCGAGAGTTCAAGACCTAATAAGCCATGAACTACCCACCTAGGTGACAGAGCAGAAGAAAACAAGCGAGAAAGAAAAGAGGAGAGGAAACAAAAGAAAGGTGAGGTTGTTAATCTAATAAAAGAAATCCACTAGCCAAATAAAGATGACATATTAGCCCGATTTTAGCCTAACATTAAGAGTCAATCCACTTTGTACGAAGCACCAAGTGTATATATTATGTCATTGTGTTGTATGGGGTGAAAAATGAGAGTTGCAGTGCTTTCATAGTCTAAGTGTCACTTGATTGTATGTTTTGCTTGCATTTATTGAAGTGAAATAATCCATCTAGATGTGTATATATTTTCCTCTTTGCCTCGTATATATGTCATGATTTCAAAAAAACCAAAGATATTTCAAAGGCTTTGTGGGTATATTTCTACAAACCCTTGTGAGACCTCACTTATCCACTTGGAGGAACCAAGGAGTTTAGGGAGCTTGTTGCATGCGCTAATTACAAGTATGATTCTTACAAAAGAAAGTTAGATTTTAGTAGTTTTGTTCTCTTTTGCTTGAGGATGAGCGAAGTCTTAGTGTAGGGTATTTATTTGTGTTTAACATGCATGAATTTTATACCAATTCTATCTTGATCAAATTTAACTCATACCAATTGTTAAATTGGGTTGTTTGTTAGTGCTTTCTTAGTTTTACAGTTAATAAAGACAATTGCTCAAACGGTGGATAATGGGTGAAAAATGTGCTGAAAGTTAGATAAGTTGGCCCAAGTTAGCCCTATTGGATAACCTAGACAACTATGAAGCAAACCTACTTCAACTACCAGAAAAACAAGGAAGAAGAAGAAGGCAGAAATTTGGCACAGACTGTTGGTTCCAAACCCTGTTCTGCTGTGTTTTTCTATTGAAATCCATAAACTTGGCTTGGTGGGCCTGTGTCACATGGCAGGCTATGCTAAGTTCACTGAATCGAGGCCTATATAGATCCCCTTCCCCCATTTGTGTAAGAACCTAGGTTTTTAACTAGGTTTCAACGTAGGGTTTTAAAATAGGTTTTTAGGTAGGTTTTAGGGTATATTACGTCTTGTAGCATCTCAGTTATTCTTTTCAAGTTAATTAAATCTTTAATTTTAATGGTTCTATTTGCATTCTCTCTCTACTTTCTTGTAAATTTAGTTTTATTCTACAAGTTTCTCCCTTTAATTTTATGATTCATTTTGTTGTTCAAGTTCATGCTTTAAATAGTTGATTTTGGTGTTAATCTTGCCTTATTGTTTAGTAATCATGTTTTTCTTATTCTTCTTACCTCCATTTTCTTTTCCCATTCTCTCAAAAAATTCGAATTTGATGCTATTCTCTTCCCCTTTTAGCTTAGAGTTTAAAATCAATTTTCAAAGTTCAAATGTTTGGTTCAGATTAGGAGTAATCAGAGAAGATTAGTTGAGAATACATGAAAACAAGCCACAAATCCCATCCCCTTGCTCTTTCAATGGAGATCTAACCTCCACTGTTAGATGTTTTGAGCTTCTAAGGTACTTCCCTTTCTCTCTCTTCAATTATCTAGTAAATTTGATGTTTTTTGGGTTAAATTAGATGCTTTCTTAGTTTATCATTAGTTGTAATAATGTTTTGTGTTGATTGTGTTAATTATGCTTTGTTCTATATTAATTTAATTAATTATCTTCAAATTAGGATTAGTGAATAATTAGTTTAATATTATGTTTAATCACATTTATGGTTTTCTTTAGGTTTGATTTGCGCTAGAATAATAGTGACTAGATTTCAACACTGTTCGAGAGGATGCTAAAATTTTTCATACTTGCCAAAAACTGCCCAGTAACAAGGGAGTTAGGGGGTTGCTGTGTAAAGGAAGGGGGTGCTGCATGAAGGCCAGGGAGTTTGTACAGGGTGATTATAAAAAAAAGGGTGTTAATTTATTGATTTTGATCTAACGGTCCCCCTAAATCTAGGTCCTTTTTTTTTCCTAAAGAAATTCCTCTTTCAAACACAAAAATATTGGAACCATCACTTAAGGTATTTTTAATAACTTCATAAACTATTTAGAAGAAAATTATAAGTTTTATCCATATTAATTAGTATGTTCTTTTGTGTTTATTTTCTTTTTGTCCATTTACATCATTATTTTATTTACGTAACATAAGTAGGAAAATTGTAAACATAATATCTTTACTGAAAAATTATAATGTTTATGACTTTTATAGATGTGCTAACTTTTATTTACTTAAAAGTCTTGAATGAACTTTATATGAAGCATGACTAAATCGTATTTCGAGGTCACTTTAGGCCTGTTTGTTATGAACATATTGAACCTGCTACTTGCTCCAACCTACTTTAACATGGTTTGATGTACTTAAATCTACTAATTGCTAGTCAAACCTATTTTAACCTATTCAAACCCTCTCCAACCTGCTAACTATTAGTCCAACATGCTCTCCTGCTCCAACATGCTCTACCTCCTCAAACCTGCTATCTGCTGTTCAAATATGCTCAAACTTGCACTAGTATGCTCTAATCTACTCCAACCCACTAACTGTAATAGCCTGATCCTAATCATATTTATTTATTTAATTAAGTCATGTTAATTTTTCACATTTATTTATCTCATTTAATCATTTCGATTGGGAGAATTCATTTGAGGCTCCACTTTGCAATTCGAGTTTCATTTACCGAAAATTTTTGAAAAAATTGATGGTAGGCCTCGATAATTATGAGTTAAGTGATTAAATTATTTTTCATGACACCACAAGCATTTTAATCTTGCGCTTCGGGAAAAAAAATAAACCAAAAAAAAAATTACAAACGCATCCGGTTTCAGCTCTTTTCTGAACTCGAGCCCGTTTAAGATCGATTTCGGCCCAACGAGACTTGGGTACATTTGTTTAGATAATTACCCTGAATTAGGCCTAATTTATCCTTAGTAAAAAATAGCTTTTAGCATTTTAAATATCAACCAAGTTTTTTTTTACTCATTTTCTACCAAGCAAATATTCAAGTCACTTTCTCTCTCTTCTTCTCTCCTCCTTCTCTCTACCCAAGGCCAGTAGGCCCCTAGCCCCTATTGTGGTGTTTTCCGGCCACTTTTTGGCTAGCCTCTGGCGAGGATTGCACCCCCCAACAACCTCCCTCTATTGGCTACCGTCTTCCATCCTCAAAATCACCAAACATCATCTCCCTCACCACTTTTTTTCAAGTTCAAAGTAAGTAGCTTTAATCTCATTCTTTGGATTTATGGTTTTTGCTTCTTGTTTTGGTTGTTTTAATGATGGATCATGTTGTTTTGATTGAATTAAGAGTTATCTTGCTAATGGATCGTGGTGGACTTGAAGTTGGATTATGCTAGGATTAGGGTTACTTCTTAATCATGCTAGTTTAAGTTTGAAGTGACGGATTTGGATTATTTTGTATTTGATTTTGCAATCCTTATCATTATAAATGATTATGGTAATGTTTCTGTGGTTTTGGATGAACAAAGGAGTGATTTTAGTGGGCGGTTACGTGAAGAAAAGATGAAACTAGGTGATTTAGGGCTGGGAAACAGACCCAAAGCAGGGGTCTATTTATGAATAAACTGGTATTCCATGGGACATGGGAAAATTATGATTTTCGCTGTGAAGATACCTCAATGACTTAGCTTTCAATGGGCTCTAGAATTACTTACTTCTGAGTTGTATAGACAAAGTTATGGCCACTTTACTAAAGACTGCGTAGAACACATCGAAACTGGGTGCAGTTTTGAACAGTGGACTTTACGAAAGAACTGGTATTGATTGGCTCACTTAAAATTTGTGATTATTGGTGTTGGATATATCAATGAGTTAGCTTTCACATGGTTTTTGAATCGCCTTAATCCGAGTTCTGTGAAAAAAGTTATGGTCATTTTACTA
>NCQV01138710.1:0-12720 GCA_002740545.1 Lophocereus schottii | reverse complement strand
TAGCTTGAAGTTATTTTTTTTGCAACGTTATAGAAAAAATAAATAATAATAATAATAACAATAATAATAATAATAATAATAATAGTAATAATAATAATAATAATAATAATAATGAATTCTAAAACTATAATTATCGAGGCCTACTATCAACTCACCTGGAATTTTACGACTATTGAAACCCGAAATACAAAGTGGAACCCAAAATTATAATTTGCTAAATAAATAAATTAAGTGTATGTGAATTAATAAACATGATTTTGTTAAGTAAATAACCATGAAAATAAAGATAATTTAAATAAATATGGGTTAGGCTCAGGATACTACAGTCTTCCCCCATTAAAGAGTTTCATCGTCGAAACTTATGAGTTTTGTGAAAATATGCATTGATATCTCAAATAAATGTGGATATTTCGCTTTCATTTCTTTGTGGGTTTCTCCAAGTGGCTTTTGAGGAGGTATCATTGCCCAAAGTACTTTTTGCCTGATCTAAAACTTTTGACATTCTCCTAACTCTTGTCACATTGCCTGACATTGCCCAAAGTAGTTGCTTGGAATAACTCTATTTTTATACCCAATTTTTCTTCTGGGTCGCTCCAATAAGATTCGACATTGCTAAAGATTATACTTTTATCCAAATGTACTGATTTAGTGTTCTCAAGGCATCACCTATTCTCCCCTCGTCCTACTAATCAAAGGCCTACTCCAATTCCACAGTGGGCAATAAAATTAATATCTCCATGAATGAAAATGAGGGAATTGGTAGTCAAGCAAGTCATTAAGTCTAAAAGAAATAAACAATGAGATTAGAAAAGATTGATAGAAGAGGGATTATGAAAAGGTGGTTGAAATAAAATAACTGGAATGTTCAAATATAATGCCAAATGAATCATGGCTTGTAAATAAAATAACTAGAATGTTCAAATATAAGGTGGCAATTTTCTAGCCTCAATTGTCAGGTTAAGTGCACTAGATAGACGGGAAAAGCAATGTGCGATAAGTAGATAGAAAGATTGGATAAGTAAACTATAATAAATATATAAATAGATTGGATAAGTTACATTGGGAACGTGTCTTTGCTCAGAAAGAGTCAATTTGAGCACATCAATAAGATGGAATGGACAATGGTGAAGTTTATTGATGACGACATAAAATATAAGTGTGAGAATTAAATTTAAAAGCAAGAAGAATAATTATAGTATGAATTCAGAGCAAGTTATATGAGTATATCATTATGAACAAATGAAATATCAAGTATAGGGAGATTAAATAATATTGGATAAAATCAAATTGGAAAGGTGAAACAAGCAGACAGTTATAGGAACTACTATAAAAGAACATTCTTGCAAAGAATAAGCTATCATTAGCATGGCGTAGATAACAATTCAAGCCACTTAAACAAATGTCCCACACAAAGAGATATAATAGACCAAATGAGTGTCAATAATAAAGGAATAATGCCCCAAAACAATCCAAGGTGACTAGGGCTGAAGTAAATCAATGACTGGAAGTAATGACAACATTGCTGGTATAAGGTCATAGTGATAAGAGTAACCTCTTTCTATGCATGGCAACTAAATCTTACTCATACTACCCACATAGCACCAAGTAGCACACTGCAAGCTACTGAATTCCCATCACAGGATTACTCACAGTAATTCCATCTCATACTGATTCAACCCAAAGATATACCAAGTTGAAAATGGCATTCCCGCAATAGATTTTAAACATCACTATACTCAATATCAAGTACGTTAATACGCCTAAATGAAACTCTCAAATCCTGGAGCAAAACGGATAGAGTTCTGTCTAAAAACTGGCTAAAATTTGAACTTAAAGCCTTATAAAATAGGTACTTAACATGAAAAATCACATTTCAATAGCTCAACAGTCGCACGTCGGAGTTCATATCTCAACAGGCCACAAGCCTGAAGTCCATAACTGGAAAACGTAAACAAATGATAGAATTGAAGCATACATTACACTCCTAAGTAAACGAAAGTATGCATCACTATTAGGTCACCCAATTGGGTCTTAGGGTATTATCAAATAATTGAGTTACCCAAATGGAAATGGTTCCTCATTATATGCCCATACATATGTACATATAATCAACAGCTCATTCAGCTGATCCAACATAACTCATAAACACCTTATAGCTCACAGTTTCCTTAAAAACCTTAGCTCTAATACCAAATTTGTAACGCCCACAAAATGCTAATGACTTGATTTATGGAAAATTGCAGCGGAAGACTTAATGATAGAAGACACTACCATCGTCGTAATAAGGACAAGACCCACTGAAACCATTTAATCTTGCAACTCATGTTCACAATTATAATATCTATTAAATTGAAACACTCCAAGACCAAAGTCCATAAGAGTTCAACTTCAATACAATCGACTTAATCATACCATGTGCTAACTCGCGCGCCACACCACACAAGTATATTGAATATAGACCCAACATTCATGCTATGCCGAATCCATTATGAGCATCTGATGACTTCCAAAAGGGCTTGCTAAATGGAGAAACATGTGATATTTTATCGCTTAAAATGGAAAGCATGAACATAATTCGAAAATGTGAGCTAAAACTCAGGATTTGCATTCCTGTACGGTAAAATGAGCAACGAAAGACTGCTGATGGGTACCCGCCTTTGTAATTCATTTCGTTTGCAGTAATAATGAAAATCAAAGTAATATAAAACTGAGTTGCTCATTATTATCTAGATGCGAACCCGTTACAATGATATAATCTATAGATAGGTGTACATTTGCCAATCCGATCAAGAGTTAGCCTGAAACTGCACAGGTAAATGATGGGCTAATGCCCTGTAGATGATAACTGACAGGGTCACAAGTTAAATGGTAAATTGATGTATAAACTGATTCATTAATAAACTCATTAAGAGTTGTAACTTGATAAACATGTTCTTCTTTCTGAAGATACAGGTAATGGATGTACCTTGAGTCTTTAAAAATGGCATCTGGCTTGATAAATATCAGCTGTTTCATAAATGTCATCTGACTTGATAAATATGTTATGACTTGATGACACTCATGCATAATGGGGAACCATAACTAGACCTCGACTTTATTTCATAAATATCATTGTAGGTATGTGTGATCTGTAAATGATCCTTACTCATGAAATTGAGTGAGTAAAAGTATGTGTAATAGAAATTGAGTAATTAAATAGTATACATAACTTGGGTATTTCAATATAACTTCAAAACTGAATTAGTGAAAGTAATTAAATCCGATATAAAGTAAATAAAAGTAAAGTGAGCCACAATGAGATAAATGAGATTACAAAGGAAAAGGCCTTTATGCTGACAAATGGGAGAGTGGTTTTGGCCGTTTCTGAAATAGGTTACTAATATAGGTTTAAGGCTCGCTGATGTATAGCTTGATTTAAGATAATAGCAAGTACACTAATTTAGCTTGATGATTACATTTGATACATTCTGAATTTAGTAAGCAATAAAGGTTTGAGGCCAACAGAGATATTTTTCATTCAAAATTGCATAAACTATAATAACTTGGTCTGATAAATATGGTTTCTGAGTTAAAAATTCTCCCCACTTCCTATATTTCATTCACAAGTCCATTCAACACAGTTTTTCACCTCAATAGATTATTGATCCCAATAAAAGCTATTAAACTCCCCAAACTTGCTGCTTTCTTTGTAATATCCATAAGTGATTCAAAACGCATAATTACCCCAATAAAATTCATGAATATTTATTTTATAGCTAATATTTTAGTAAGGGAAAAGTAACAACATAATAATGACTTAGAAAGAATGAGCTGTAACTTAGTCTCTCGATATCCAATTGAGACCGAATATCCAAATATCGAAAGCTTAAGAAGTCCTGAAAAACTTGTATTTTGAACACCAACCATGATTCCACCATAGGGTTCCCAAAATGGGGATAGAACATAAGTATGCCAGTTTTGGTCTAACCTACACAGTTCTGGTCAATCGATCATAACTTTTTGCACAAAACTTGAATTAAGACAGTTCAAGTGGCATTTAAAAGGTAACACACAGATTTATCTATCCACCACAAATAATGGTTTTTAGCTTGGCCAATCATTGCCAATTTAATCTCAAAGTCGCCCCTATTTTTTGTCATTTCTAGCCCTCACTGTTTTTGCTTTGTCCTCTTTTTTTCACATAAAACCTTAGTTGAATCATTCCTTAAACTCATGTAACAATGTTTTGGTCCTTTCCATCACCATCCAAAACCATTGTACTCAATTTCACCTCAAAATCAAATACATCAAAATCATTTCTCAAACAAATATGCATGAATAACATGCTTGCTATTAAAGGAAGGTTAAACCTTACTCTATCATTAAAACCCTAGTGTGCGGCCAACTGGGACTCACCTTCAACTCATCCAAAATCATCCAAAACTATAAAAAAATCCATCATGATCATTAATAATGCTAAAGATCACCAAGTCAAATACAAATCAATCTATAAACATGGTTTTAACTTAGGCTTGCATGAACATGATCAACCTCAACCTTTACTTATTATCCAACTTATCTATCAATTAATACATGCAAAGTAACTCTTATTTCTATCAAAACAACATGATTAACCACCAAAATTAACAAGAACAAGAATCAAAACCCAGATATAAGCAAAATCAACAAGATAGGGTTAGGGTGTCACTCACTTTGATGCTTGAAAAAAGGTATAAGTGGTCTTGGATGTTTGTGGGAGTATGGGGGTGGCTAGGGTGGCTGTGGGTTGCTGCCTGGTGGCTAAGGGATGGTAGTAAGTTGCTGATATGGTGGCTCGTAGCAACAACCAGAGAAGGCAGCCCAGTAGAGTGGGAGAGGAACAGAGAGAAAGGGTCTTGAAACTTTGAGATTTACTTGGATGAAATGACCCCAAAATCACCTGTTTAAGATTCAATCTAGCAAAAGTAAGCTTTCTCCAATAATAATTAGACATATGTACTAGTGATTTGTCAAATAAATGGGAGTAATTCTTGTTGGACTGAAACCTAGCCTAAATGAGTTTTGGTTCGAATATTCACTTTGCGCGATTGAAATTGTTCGTAGCTCGAAGGTTTTTTTTGGGCAAGATTATGAAAAACAATAATAATAATAATAATAATAATAATAATAATAATAATAATAATAATAATAATGAATTCTTAAATTATAATTATCGAGGCCTACTATCGATTCACGTAAAATTTTATGATAATTGAAACCCAAAATGCAAAGTGGGACCCGAAATTGCAATTTCCTAAATAAATGAATTAGGTGTATTTGAATTAATAAACATGATTTTGTTAAATAAATAACCATGAAAATAAAGATGATTTAATAAATATGGGTTGGGGTCGGGATATTACAAGCTAAGGTGAGTAAGCCCCCCCTTTCTGGGTTTGCCGTTTGTTTTAAAGAAGGCAATGACTTGCCAAGTGCACAGACTAAGGACGGATTTGATATGAGTGCATGCAAGCTTATGAGAAGAGCTGGTTATGACTTTCAAAATCTAGCTGCCTTAGGAAAGGTAGTTGAAGCCAAGCCTCATGGTATTATTGAAACTCACAGGAAGATCCATGAGTAGGGAGGTTTCGAAGGCATTTCTAAAGTTGAATTTGGTTTCACGCGACCACAACCAATCAAAATCTCAGTGCAACTAAAGGACAAGAAGTCGGTGGTTGAACACATCTCAACTAAAGATGAGAGTGAAGACGAAAATGCTCCGCCTAACCCAAAGTCTTCTATGTTTGACAGAATGTAATCATCCACTTCAAAAAAAAATGATCATCAATATTCAGCTATATAGGGGAAGGGAAATATCAGGGGATTTATTCGTTCAATAAAATCAAAGATGGTCCTAGCTAAAGCCCTCAGTGCTTGCTAGAATAAAAACAGTTGAAAAGTCTTCAAATGCATGACCCTAGAAGGAGAAAACTTCTGCGTTTAGGCACTTAGGAATGATAAATGAAGTTCGGAGCTCTGTCCCTACTCGTATGAAGCATTTCTCTAGTTGGAGGTTAACACAAACGGTTCATTAAGAGTAAAAGTCGTAGCATGGTCTTCGCATGTCAACAAACAAGCTCTAACTCTAATGAGGAGATGGAGAAAGAGGAAGTTGTTTCTTCTATTCATATCACAATCCATGAACGTGAAAGCTCAAACACAAAAATAGACCTGGCCGAAACTCTTGAGATGCTTAAAGACATGGGGTAAGCTACAGCTGATGATTTGAAGGAGTTAAACCTTGAACCAATGAGGAGCCTCACCCCATCTACATGAGCTCATCACTTGCTGTCGAACAGGAAATGGAGTACTTTGAACTCGTATCAGAGTAAAATGACGTGTTTGCCTAGAGCTACAAAGAAATGTATGGGTTAGGTCCAAAGGTCACAGCACTGCCTGTCTATCAAACGAAGTGTTTCACCCAAGAAGCAACCTCAGCAATGTTTTCACCTAAAGTTGGTACCGAAAATCAAAAAATAGGTAAAAAGCTCATAAAGATAGGATTCATTCATGAGGCCAAGTACCCAATATGGATCACAAACGTTGTGCTTGTTAGGAAGGAAAACCAACAACTTCATATTTTCGTAGACTTTCGCAATCTTAACAATGCTTGTCTAAATTATGATTTTCCATTTCCAGTCACCGAGCTCATGATTGGCTCAACTACAAGGTATGAAGCATTGTCATTCATTTATTGTACTGTAGGATACAATTGCATTCAAATGGTGCTAGAAGATCAAGAGGTTGCAGCTTTTCACACACATAAAGGCACTTTTTGCTATAAGATGATACCCTTCAGTCTTAAGAATGTATAAGAAACTTACCAAAGGGCAATGCAAACAATTTTTGATGATATGCTCCACAAGACAGTTGAGTGTTATGTCGATGATTTAGTGGTCGAGTCTTAAATGAAAGCAAATCATATAAAAGATCTTCATATGATCTTTGAGCGAATACAAAGATGCCAATTGAAGATTAATCCACTCAAGTGTGCATTTGGTGTCACCTCTGAAAAGTTCTTGGGTCTCATGGTTCATCCCAAAGAAATTGAGATCGACCAATCTAAGGTCAAGGCAATCTAAGAGATGCTTGAGCCTACGAATCTCAAGGAGCTTCACAGACTTCAAGGTCGCTTGGCATATATCCAAAGATTCATCTTAAATCTTGCAGGATGTTGTCATCCCTTTAGCCACCTCATGAAGAAAGGTGCACCATTTGAGTGGGATAAGGTTTTGAAAAAATAAAGAAGTATTTGTCCTATCTTCCTGTACTGGGGGCACCAGTCCCTAGCAAATCTCTCATACTATACATTACAGCTCAGAAAAAATCCTTAGGAGCATTATGTGTACAAGAAAATAAGGAAGGAAAACAAGTTGCCTATACTACTAAGTCTTCTATTGGTTAGCGTTGAATTAAAGTACTCTCCCATCGAAAATATCTGCTTGTTGCTCATCTTTGCCATTTAGAAACTAAGACATTACATGCATACCTATACCGTGTAAGTGTCTCTAAAGCCAATGCCATCAAGTCCATCTTGTTAGGGCCAATCTCAAATGGATGACTTACAAAATAGGTTGTAATCTTAAAGTAGTACGACCCTATCTATGTACCATAAAGGACAGTTAAGGGACAAGTTCTAGTAGATTTTTTAGCAAATCATCAAATTCCTGATGATTGGGAGCTAAATAATAATTTACCATAGGAGCATGCGTCCTTCATTCATATCTGCCCTCTATAGGAAATGTATTTCAGTGGAGCAATAAGACAAGATGGCACTGGTGCAGGAGTAGTTTTTATCTCTTTCGAAAAGTGCATTCCCCCATATTCATTTGTGCTTACTCAGTTATCTTTAACAATGTGGCAGAGTACCATGCACTTAACTTAGGTCTTCAAATGGCTATTAAGATGGGGACTAGAGGCCTCAACATATATGGTGACTCATTATGGTCATCGATCAACTACTTGTGGAGTATGAGGCTAAGAAATAAGATCTTGTCGCATATCACAAGCAGGCATTACAATTGCTGGACAGGTTGGACATAGTCAAGTTTGAACATGTGCTAAGCAGTGGTAATAAGATACTAGATGCACTTGCAAGTCTCGCAGCAACTTTGGCACTGAGGGCAAAAGAAGATATGGCTGTCCTAGTATGTAGCCATTGAGTTATTCCACCTGATGACGAAGACTCAGAGGAAGACGTCAACGTAAGTTGTGTTCTTGGGGCAGATGTAGAAGACTAGCGTCAACCTATAATTGAGTACTTAGAGCATGGGAAGCTTCTTAGTAACCCAAGGCATAAGATGAAAATATAGTAAAGATATTCGTGCTTCCTTTATTACAATGGAATGCTCTATCGGTGTTCTTTTCTTGGCCTTTGGCTGCGCTGCTTAGATATAGAAGAAGCAAAGAAAGCAATAATAGGAGCTTATTCAAGTGTGTGTCGAGCACACCAATAAAGGCTTAGGCTATATAATCACATTAAGAGAATGGGCTATGACTGGTCCATTATGGTGCAAGATTGTATAAATTACACAAAAAGGTGTGATACTTATCAGTTCCATGCCTAATTTATACATCAACCTCCATAACCTTTCCACCCAATTGTTGCATCTTGGCCTTTTGAGGGATTAGGGCTTAATATCATTAAACGAATCATGCCTAAGTCGTCTTCTGGCCACTCCTATATCGTGGCTTACACTTACTACTTTTCAAAATGGGTGGAAGCAATTCCACTAAGAGAGGCTAGAAAAGAAAAAGTGATCAGCTTTATAAGGGCACACATTATCTATCAATATGGTGTGCCTGGATAAATCGTCACTGATAATGGTAAGCCCTTTTTCAATAGCTTGAGACTAGCCTATGTGAGAAGTTTAAGTTTTCCCAGCACAAGTCTTCTATGTACAATGACCCTCCAAATGGCCTGGCAGAAACGTTTAATGAGACACTTTGCAACTTACTCAAAATAGTTATCGGAAAGTCTAAATGGGATTGACATTAAAGACTTGGGGAGACGCCTTGGGCATATTAAACCATGTACAACACACTGACACAATTGATCCCCTTCGCTCGGGTGTATAGAGTTGGAGCCATGCTACCATTAGAGCTCCAAATTCTGACACTCCACATAACCATACAGGAAGGCTTGACGAAAGACAAAAATCACAATATTTGCTTAGCTAAGCTGGAGGCCCTTAATGAGAAAAGATTTTAGGCGCAACAGAAATTAGAATGCTACCAAGCGCATCTATCAAGGACATTCAACAAAGCAGTTCAGTTGTGCTCGTTCCCGGTTGAAGACTAGGTTCTGGAAGTAAGAAGGCCGATCATTATCTTTCACAAGTCTGAAAGCAAATTCACATCCAAGTGAGATGGTCCCTATGTGACTAGATAAGTCTATGCATATGGAGCCTACAAGATAGTGATGCTAATGGGGAATGCATGGGACCCATAAATGGTAAGTTCTTAAAGCACTACTGTCCTTGAAATATGATGCTATAGAGCTCCTAAGTAAGAGCCTAAACTACTTGTTCTTTCAAGTCAAATTCCTTTCTAATACTCCTAGCTGCACGAGAGTCTAAACTGTGAACCACAAAAACAAAACAAAAAAATGTTATGTCCTTGAACTATGCATGGCTTAATCCTTTAGGATGTTACATTTCCTTTAGGTACAGAGGCAACTTAGACATATCCCCTGCGTACAACCGTAAAAAATGAATGAATAAAATTTGTTGGTGCTCATTGCTTTGATTGTTTTTTGTTGCTAAATATTATCACATAAATATAGAATTAAGAGATTCACCTTCTTTCAATATAATGAAAGTTAATTCCAACAAACTATACTGAGTTTAACAAAATGAGAAGTTGCAAATAAATAAGTAAGACAAAAAAATTGAGACAAGGCCACTGGACATGTTCTAGGCATCTAATGCCCCTAAAAGTTCTTAGACACAATTCTTTAGGGGTTCAACTTGAGTTGTTTCTTGGGCAGTAACTTGGGGACTAATATCCAAATCAGTAACCTGTTTTTCAAGAAGAGATAGATCATCTTTGGATTTCTTTAGTGAAGCCTTAGTCTCTACTAAGTTTCCTTGCAACTCTAGCTCATTCACTTTTGCTCATTCAAGATCAGCCTCAAGTAACTTCCTTTGCTTATGAGCTTAGGTAATCATAGTAGTGGCCTCATCAAACTGTGTGCCTTCCTCTAGTTTGTCTAATAAGGCTACTCGCTTGTTTAGCACTTCTTTCACAGGAGTCTAACCTTCTAACTGGGCTTTCAACTTTAGGTACTGCTTGAATGCCTCGATAGTGTTTGCTGGCCTCAAATAATCTGTCTAAAACGATGATAAGATTTCATATATCTGCTCAGCTCCTCGGAGGATGTTTATAATGTCAGCTTTTATGTTTGGCGTTAACTTCTTCAACTGTCACTAAAAATGCTGCATCACTGTCAGGGACAATTCATTAAACACGCCAGAAGCAATTCTCCTAGGAAAGTAGGTTGAAACGGAAGGAGTAGGAGACTGACAATGGTCTGCTTACTTCACTCGCAAAGGCATTATCTCGATGAAATCATCCTCACATGACTTAATAGCAGGCATAATCTAGGTGGCTTCACTATCTTTGCCACCAGATACAGCCCTAAGTCTATTCTTACTTCAACAGTATGTCCTTACATTAAAATGAGTACTACATTAGCAAGAGAGAGAGAGAGGGAGAGAGAGGGGGAGAGAGAGAGAGAGAGAGAGAAATAGGGAAAGGGGGTAGGATAGTGAGATACACCTCTCCCTTTGCTTTTCTCTTTGATTTTAGTGGGCTTGTCGCATCGATTGATTTGGCCTTGGAGCTAGGAAGTTTGGTTACACATGTTAGTTTCCTCTTTGAGCCTGATATATTCTCTACCGCACTCATAGAGGACCTGATACCTATGCCTCTCAAGGCTTCAATCTTCTCTTTACCAAGGGAGCAACTCCTACTTTTCTGAGGAGATATGTCTGCCCCTAGCAAGGAACTATTGCCTCCTTCTTTTCTAAGCTCAGCTGGTGATAGGGCATGCTTATTACTCTATTGCATGGTTAGCTTATGTGCACTCGTTTTTCCAGAACTGACGACCAGGGTAGAGTCATTATCAGTAACTCTTACACTGGTAGCTCTTTGTGGTTGTGCAATCTCTCCGCTAGGTTGTTTAAGTCCTTGAGAAAAGATTGTCGTGTGAAGATCATCACGAACTAGCGTATGGCATGGTGACCAGCATAGACTTCTCATCGGGGGAAGCAGGAACTGTCACGCTTGACTTTGTTATATGTTTTATTAGGTTGAACCAATAGAAGTCCACATTCTCTAAGGTGCCCTCCCGATCTTTCATTCATGGTTTGCTTAGCACATCCTGATAGAAGTCAAATTATCACGCAACCTTGCAAGGGAGATACAGCTCCATGACAATTGTTCTTCCGTAATCCAGGGTTAAAAAGCCAAAATGCCCTTCAACTTGGGGATAAACTCTTTGTGTCAATTAAATTCATTGATGTATCCTTCGTTAGAGCATTAGAGTACATGACAGAAGGATCCTTGCACTTCAATAGCTCTTAAGCTTCTTGTATGTTAAGGGTTCGATTCATCATTTCACCTGAGAACTTGACCGTCTTTGGATGGCTATGCCAACGATGAGGATGATCAAAATAACTTTTGAAATAAGTCCCTAAACATCCATAAACATAGTGAATAGGGAAATGACTGCTCAACCCTCAATAAATGCTGGCCAAGATAGGAATTCCTAGGTTTAGACATTCCCCTTGAGCAAGTTTGTTTGCAGGTACGAATACAACTGGGCAAATAAGCCAAACTACTTTAGTTGGTAGCACAAATGAGCACAACCAGTAGGAAATAAAGGTGACAAGGTAGGTTTCTTTGATCAAAACCTCAAGAATGTTGAGCGTCACAAAAGGATATTTATCCCTATTGGTTCGCAATAAGTGAGGAGTAATTAGGCCAGATGGACATGAAGTAGTTGTGGGAGATTTAACCTGCTTTTTGTTGTCATCATTAGTAGGGGGTGTGTAAATCTATCACCGCAGAATCTATCACCGCAGAAACCAAAAACGTACCCATTCAGAAGTAGGAAGCTGAACGATGCCATGAATATCTTGGCATAGCCTGTGGAATGCAGAGAAAAGGAAGGAACAATTCGTAGGAATGTTATTGTTTCCATGTCTTATAGAAAGAAGTTCTTTGGCAGATAGAATGACCTTTTCGTACTCAGCACCGTTGGTTGGAAGTCCATCTAAAATCCATAAATCCTAGAAGGAAATCGACATGTCGTCACTCTTTATACAACTGGTGCTAGTAGTATGGCACCATAGTTGTCCAAATGCTTTAAAAACGGTGAGACTCATGTCATAGCAGAATAAGGATACGTACAATTCATTGTAGAGCCCCCATTCCATAAGTCTTTCTTTGTTACGACCGAGAACATATTTGAGTCCTTCCCAGTAGCACGGAATGAAGAAGTTATCAGAGAAGCAAGATGAGAAATTGCCCATGGATAGTGACCCATCCATGATACGATGGCAGAGTCGTTGACAAGGGTTTAAAGATGCAAATAATGGCAAGCTGATTTTTAGGACTCTTGAAGATGAGATGCCTCCGTCTGAACTCTATGTGTCATGGGTAGATTCTACACTCCAACATGAATATGCAAGGTGGCTA
>NCQV01138667.1:36716-61616 GCA_002740545.1 Lophocereus schottii | reverse complement strand
ACCCACAAAAAAAAAAATCATGCAAACAAAAATAAAGGAGAAATATGACCATAATTGTGGACCCGGGAGGACAAATGAGATGTCACCCGGTTGCACAAAATAATTTGCGCTATTTTTTGTGACTCCTTTCCTTCTTTTCGTTTGCCCCTTGTTTTTTAGCTTTCATTTGAGCGCTGGTTTGTAAGTTCCAACTTTCTTGGGCATATTTACTTCGTTCAATTTGAGCCCTCTTTCTTTGTTTTTTTCCTACTTTTTTATATCTTTTGTTGGAGAAAATTGTGAAGTGGGCTAGAGTCCCACATTGAAAGATTAAGAAGTCTTGAGCATACTTATAAGCTTGTAAGTTACTCCACTCATTGTCAATGAGTTTTGGGATGAAATCTCTCATGACTTGTATGCACTGCTCGGTGGATAAAGGCCGGATTTATGAAAAATTTAACATCTTTTGTGATAATCGTGGATTTTATAACAAATAATGCATATTATTCTAAATTACTTTCACAATAAATAGGCACACTACTTTGATTTGGTCCCCCTCAATACAAAAATCTAACTTCGTCCCTACCTAAGATGGACCTTATTATTTCAATTCACATTTTTCTTACCGTATAACAGCTTTTATCTGATGATACTTACATCAGAATTTTACCTATTCATAGGAAGATATTCACCAAATTCTGCAGTTACAGGTTGTAGAGGATCAGCATAACCAGAAGAGCGAGCTGGCAGAGAATCCAGCTCAAGTTGTTACACAGGTTTGGCGGGGAGTAGTAGTTAAGAGGAGTTTGCTGCTTCTGTTTTCCCTGTGCTGTAGTTTGAAAGTGAAAGTGCCCTTCTGCCTTCCCCTCTCCTACTCCTAGCTTGGTATTAATCAGGTGCATTGCACTCGGCACGAGATCAGCGAACACACTTAAAAATCCTCCTCATTTTTATCTTTGAACTGCTGATCAACATGGTACCGTTGATTTACCACCGTCTCATTATGATTACTTGAATTGCTCTGGGACTTTTGAGGACATGGCCCGTCATATATGCCAGTGCCACGGTCCATAGCAGGCAGGTGCGTGCCTATTGGACTGCTGGTCCTTCGACGGTTTGCTACTAGTCTCTCGAGCATTAACTCATTTATGCAGCATTATCATTCTTGTTTATGAGGCTTGATTTAGATGATTTATGGTTTTGACTCTTGACTTTACTTCTCCTCTATTGTGGTAGTTTCATTTGGACTTTATTTAAATTCGACATTTTGCATAGGCATTGTGGTAGTTTCGTTCCGACTTCATTCAAATTCGACGTTTTGCATAGGCATTTCATGCAGCATTCAATTCCCCATTAGGTAACATGTGAGTGGTGGTTTTCTCCCACCATGAGGTGCCTTTTGGCTTGGCACCTTCTGAATTATTGCAAAATTTTCAAAATTCTCTCATTTCTATTCCAATTTTCTATAGAGTTTCTATGAGAATTTTGAGTTTCTATGAGAATTTTGTTATGAGATTGTTATTTCTTTGATCTTGTTGTTACTTGTTAGCCCATTGAGATTGGTTTCTCTTTTATATTGATTTCGTTATACTTATATACTGATCTATTGTTATACTCTCCGTGAAATTATAGCAGTCTTACTACCCCTGATTTTCTCCTGATTTACATTTACATGTAAAAATTTTGATGTCCCCGATGTCATCGCGTTGATCTTGCTAGGATTTTCCGCAAATACATCGCTCGATTTCAATTTTTCATTTTTCCTAAAAATTTTGATGTCCCTGTTGTCATCGCGTTGATCTTGCTTGGATTTTCCGCAAATACATCGCTCGATTTCAATTTTTCATTTTTCCTAACAGCATATTCTGTCTGGTTTCTTAAATATCCACATACTTTATCACGTTTGCATATACCTCGCTCGATTCAAATTTCTTATTTTTTCTAACAACGTAGTTTGTCTTGCTAGTTCCCACCCCATAATAAGATATGTTGCCCTCATAGACAGTGGGATAACCCCAGATAGACTACTTCTAATTGAACATGTGGGTTGAAACCTCATGGGCTCATATGTTTTACCGGTTTTTATAACCCTTTAAACAACTTTCAACATTATGTTTTACCGGTTTTTATAACCCTTTAAACAACTTTCAACATTGAAAGATTCCGATACAAGTGCAAGTTAAGTGATATTGAATCGCCGATGCATAGCCTTAACGTCAGATACCAACACAAAGTTAGTAATCAATGACAATAGTATAATACCACGTGCAGTATTACAACAAAACTTTCACATCATTTAAGGAACATCAACAGCCAAAAGGCTTAAGAAGCAGAGTATAAACACAAAACTTGCTATTCATAAACATACATATAGAAACAAGCTATCAACGAAAAACCAAGTATAAATACCAAGTCCAAATTTACAAGCACAAAACCCAAAAAACAGAGGGACTCCACATTGCCATGCTCACAATGCAATCAGATTCAAAAGGTGGGATACTTCCAAGTTTGCAGACCTATGATTTTGCACACTTTCAACTTTCCGAAAACCACACACATCAGCCACAGGGATGCACGTACCTATGTACAATTCTCAATAACCCTGAAACCTGATGTGTGGATGAACTAGCTGAAATGACAACAAAATCACATCCATTGTCCAGTGTGCTCTAAGATGAACTCATGAACTTAGAGAAACAAGTGCGAAGGGGAATAGAACGTCAAAAGGAATAGAACGGCCAAGAAAAACGCAACAATAGCTGAAAATTAAACCACAGCCACTGAAAAATTCAAGCTGCTATAACGAGAACGTACACCAGTACTAGTAGTCCCCAAAAAATATTCCAGACACCATCCACGGTGCGAACGAAAGACAACATAACGCAAACAAGGTTATAACCTTTTGATTCAACCCAGTAAGTGGGAGCTTACAATGCAGAAAGTACATATATAAAAGGTCAATGAAACCTTACAACTACCACAGAGATGTCATCTCTGCTCTCCCTTCTGAGTGCCTCCTCAATTAGGGATTTTGCAGCTGTCCGTGCATCTTTTATGTTCCTGACGTGATCCACTGCTTCTTGATTGTTCATTACCTATATAATTGTGTAGAATCATCAAATCCAAATGTACATATAACACTCAAATGAATTCAAAATCTGTTTGTCATGCACAGAAGGATAGCAATACTGTCCCTTGACAAGGATCTTTATTAACACGCACCATAGTTCTAGCAAATCCCAGGAGACAAGACAAGTTCATGAGGCAATAAATGCCCAATTTTCACTGAAAATAATGGAAAATTTGGGTGGAAGAAGAATGATCTATAAGATACATTCTTCTGGGTCAAGAGAAACATTATGATCTTCCAATGAGGCGAAGAAACAGTTTTAGGATCATTGACCCACCAAACCTGAAAATAACGTTGCTTTTTTGCAAGTCGAAGGTTGAGTTTCTTCTCCATATACATGTAGGTCAACATTTCACAATTAGCCGTATGGTGTGATATCCACTCTCCCTAAAGATAAATATTCTTCTCCCAGGTACTGTAAATTTCTGTTAATGACAACACTTTCCTACAAGATACCCTCCAAAACATTTTTCAAGTAAGCATTCTCCACTCGCCTTTAATCCCTAGAAAAAGGGTAGTGAAAAGGAGCTGTGTAATGTTCATGAAGAACATAATCATTTTATCAGAAACAGCTTCCTGACCCCAGAAAACAGAAGTGTGCCCAATACACATAAAAGCATGGACTGCAGGTAACTGAATAGGAAAGGAAAAAGGAGACTAACATGCCAAATTCCGTCGCTTGCCAGGATGGCGAACTCACTATCATCATCTATCATCTCAACAGTAACATGCGGCTCTGAACTAAGATGGTCTTTCAATGTCTTGTCCCCAAATGCCCTCGCTACAGCCAACTGCCCATCAACGCGTGGTACATCCCCTGAATCCATAAGAGAGAGAGACAGTAGTAAACACATTCCACTTCATAGACTGAATCCCTTTGGATAACATTCAAACATAATGTAACTATGGAAACATAATGGTAGGCTTGTTTATTAGTAAGGGCCTGTTTTTTTAAACTTAACCATCAGCTTTCAACACTGGTTAGCACTCATCAGCACCAATGCACTTATTAGCACTTAGTCATATTTCCTACTCATAATTTCAACCCTAATCAGCGCTCATCAGCAATAAGTTACTTATGGCAACTTGCAAAGAACAGGCCCTATGTGAACTGTTTTAAACATTTACCATAGAAAGTGTTGAACTACCTGGGAACTTGGTGACAAAACCACCCCTTTCCTCGATTTCCTTCCTTTCCTTATCTGGCTCATGATCAACCGATAGCTGCTTTGCTTTGCCATCCCGGCAAATGACTGCCCTCGAGTCTCCTATGTTTGCAACCACGAGCTTCTGACAATTAATTAGGATAGCTGTGACAGCAGTTGAACCACCTCTGCCCAGATCAGCTGATTTTTTCAATATTGTGTCATCTGTGATGCGATATGCTCTTCTGATAGCTTTCTCAGTTTCCATCCAAAAGTCAGGCTACTTGCAGTGTGAGAAAGAAGGCCATTAAGTAGTTCACATCCGCGCAAACAAAACAAGTTCCATAGGGAACACAAAGCAGTTTTTGCCACTCGATATTTTTTTGATAAGGAAAAGGTAATGTATAATAAAAAACGGGGAATTTACAAGGAATGGTGCTAATATAGCATCCTACAAAAGCTAATTACGCCCCAAGAATAAGCTATCCACCAAATCAATAACTTCAAACGAGAAGGAACCCAAAAAAAAAAAAAACAAAAACCTCCTCCTCCCAAAAGAAAAAGAGTCCTCAGCCACTCATCTTTAACTGCTCTAAGGACGTTTCCACCCCGTCGAAGACTCTCGTATTTCTCTCCATCCAGAATAACCAAAAGATAGCAAGAGGAATGGCTCGGAAGACTGTAAACTTAGCCCTTTTCCCAAAAAACCTTCCCACGCCGATAACTAATGACTCCCAAAACTTGGCATCACCCAATCAAGGTCCAAGCAACTAAAAGGCTAATTCCCAGAGGTTTCTAGCAAATGTGCAATGAAGAAGTAAATGGCCAGTAATTTCTAGACCATTTTTGTACATAAAACATCTACTGACCAAGACCTTACCCCTCTTGTAAATTATCAAAAGTTAAGATTTCCCTAGACAGCCTCCCCCACAAAAAGAACACCCTCAAATGGGCCCATAATATTCCACGGAAAACCGCAATCCGAAAATGCCGAGGATGTAATGCCAAGAGGGGAAGAAAGGTGAAGGAAATAAAAACTTGACAATGAATTTCCCTGTTGAAGGTAAGGCTCCATCTAACCATGTCAAGAGAGGAGGCCCCTCATAGGAGCTATATCAAGCATGGCAAAAAAACTGCCTAACACTGTCGTCCTCTGGGAAAGCTGCACGAACAAAAACAGAGGCCCAAACGACCAAAGAAGGAGAGTGCTCCAAATGATCAGATACACAAGCACCCCTGTTAGGTGCAACAGCAAAGAGAGAAGGAAAACGATCCCTCAAGCAAATACCATCGCACCACCTACTATGCCAAAAGGAGGAGGACCCATCACCCACCTCGAAAACAATCTAGATATGATTCAGAAAAATGAAAAAAGTCTCACCCATGGCAGGAAAATCCATCCGCCATATGTTTTCCTCAAAGCCTTCTTTTGCTTTTCAAAGCCAAAGAAAGTCCGCTCTAGTTAGACTCACACTTAATCTAGACAAGGCATAGAATTCAGACAAATTCTGTCATCTGTATACCGGTCTCTTGCGGGTCAAAACACAAAGAACATAGTTATACCCAACTCAAAAATTGCTTTGCACAAGTAACCAAAACAAGGGAAAAAAATAAGGAAAAGAGCACATTAAATATATTCAGGCAATCAGGGCAGAAGCAATTGTGCAAGTACAATCTGTCTTCTTCCAGCCTAGCTCCATACTTTCTACAGTCTTAACTTGTAAGTATTGACCATTCACCAACCCCCCCCCAGGGGGCAAAAAAATCTCCATGTTTTTAAAGTAGCTCATCCAAATTCCAGTATCTTCAATAGTTGTTTGACCAAATGATGAGAACTAGTATTCTTTGTCAAATGAAAAGATCAAAACCACAAGACCTTGGACAGAAAAGCGACCAAAGGTATTGAGCACTAATCATTTGATTTGACACAGTAAGTACATGGGATAAGAATCTTCAGCGAAAATTAACTCGAAACATCAAATAATAAGCAATTGATTTGACACCATAAATAAATAAAGCCGCCATTCATTACCTCTTTCAATATATTATCAAACAGATTGGATCGCAAAAAATCAGGAACCTCTTGGCTCAGATGACCATCAAATATAGCAAAGAGCCCAAGCTCATTATCCTCCACTTGTTTAAACTCTGCAAAGACATAGTCCTCCATTGGATGAGCAGATTTTCCCTTGACTGTGTGATAGCCATGTGTAACATGCTTCAATATTTTACTCTTTCCTTTCCCAGTTTCAGCAGACGATGCAGATGAACCTAAGCCAACCTTTTCCTGCCATGAAAGTCACGCACACATGTAATGTTAGGAACATGAGTGACAATTACTGTTAAGACTTCCAGAGAAGAAATGGGGAGAGTCAACAGGAAGCAGCAAATTTTCTGAATTTATTCTCAACTTAACGTGTCAAAACAGGGCTATATCAATAGATTCATCAACTTAGAAAGTTAGACAAAATAATTTATGCCCCCCACTGAACAAGTAACAATTCCGGTTATTGATTTGTGAAATCCACCCTACTAAAATATTTGGTGGGGGAAGGGGAGGCATTGCCTTCTACCATTCTAGCAACTCAAGATGTTCAGAAATATTAACAAGCTAATTGATCCCTCATGCCAACAAGGAGCCGAAGAACGAATTCGCGAGCCACTCTCATTAGATGAGTAAACTGGAATGGCATGCAAACAACCAAGTCTATAACTCAAAGCAACATCAAGAATAATCCTCATTCTGTCCTATGAAACTTTCCGAAACTGGTCAAAGAGGATATACTTTGACCATCGATTTACTTTCAGATCATGAATGTCCAAGTTTTTATTTTCTTTTTGATAAAGTAATGAACATCCAAATTTAATATCTGTGATTTGTGAACTAATGAAATATTTATTTTAATTACTGCTTCTAAAATTTTTAAGATCTTTTAAGGGTAAACAGATCACTGTTCTTAAAATAAAGGGCACAAAGAACCAGACGGGACATCACAAGATCAGAATAACATCTGCAGCTTTCAGAGTTACCATCGGTTTTGAGATATTTGCTCTGTCTTAAAGAAGCTGTTCTGAAACATGCATTTTTAATTTTTCAAAAAGAACTTTTAGAAAGCATCACGAGGAAAAGGAATATGCTTTCACAAAACATAGAGAGCAAGGGAGGGAGCTAGATTTGAGGTGCAGAACTTAATAGCATATTTACATCATCACTCCTGGCCATATTCATATTTAACATTAACCCGAAGAAATAGGCAATGAACTGCAAATACCCATGCTGCAGCCACGGAGATCTTGGACAATCAAAAATAGAATTGACATACTATTCTTTCACAATAAATGGAAAGGCTAAGTTGCCTGGGCCCTTCATTTCACATGAAGTACCAATGTTAGTCTTGATGCTCAAAATGACCTGATTATATGGGGAAGTCCTGGGTAACACAGGGAAAGAGCATTACAGATGTCTCTATCATTAAAATGCCCCTCATATTGACTTGTATCCTGCATCTTAATTGAATGACGCGAGACTGCAGATAAGGTTGGGATAAAAATTATGCTTGCAGCATCCTGCTTTTATCCAGGTATGTGGGACTTGTATTGCTCAATCTACAGTTGCATAATAGCCTTCCGCAATATTCACTACTAACATTTTTTGTTTCTTTAACTAGATCATAAGACCTTCCGATCATATCAAGACTTGCAATAGACCAGAAAAGACACTGAAAGCAAATCTCGCCAAAATAATAGTGTACTACCATTTTATACTTCTATCAAATTGGCTGCTTCGTATTTGTTGTAAAGTAGTCGGCAGCCAATGTAATACCAATCAAAGGCCCCTCACAAAAACCACCTCTCGTAGGTCTGTCTGCACTCAGAAGTTAGCCATTACTCCTTCCATACCATAAGAACTAACTTTTGCATAAACATTAAGGATTTGCATATAAAATTTAAGTCGCATGAAATTTGTAAAACAAATCCACCCCAACATCTTCCATAAGTTCTTGAAATACCTTGTACAACAAGCTTTTAATCTCAGATATCAAATCTTCCAAGCACTGTTATATTGATGAGTACACTATTGGTTGTGTCTTGAATTTTCTCATTTAATGTTGGGACGCTCAAAAATGGAATCCCTATTACAAAAAATCAGATGGGGAATGTATCTGTAATGCAAGCCGTTGATATATTTTATTGGGTTCAGATTATAACGAGGTACATAACGAGGGATTACAGCACCTCCCCTACCTAAAAAGAAACAGACCTAGAAACCCCCCTCCTCCTTGAATTTCTTTAAAGACCACCGGATCTCCCAACTCATTTCCAGCCTCCGTGAGGTAATGGTGCAATGCATACTCCGTCTTTTATCAGAACAAATTTCATACACTAGGATGTGAGCAACCATGGTAAGAGCCTCATGGGTGGCATTACATACTACGCTACACTACCTGATGCTTTCATATGATCGTAGTCGCCGATATTAAGCTCATATGTTGTGGAAGGTGACCAAAAAACTACAAGGGCTGGAATTAGGCCCCCTCCCCCCCAAGGTCCTGTCCCCACTCATACTCAGTCAAATCATAATCTATTTTAAACTTACTTGGTACTCATCAAATGTTAGTAAAAACCAATTGTGGAACATCGTCATGTAAAGTTTCTAACAGCAACTCAGGGAAATGAAGGTGAATTTATCAAAAATCTTTCATTCATTCCCATTCATCCACTATTAGGGGCTGAACAGAAATTGTGGTAACAGATGGATGGCCTTGAATAATTTTCCTCTCCCTTTATTTTTCCCCCAAAAACATAAAAAGGTGAAGAGGATTCCAATAACCTCTCTTTCCTTACCCTCCCCTGTTTTACCCACAATGCAAACACATTAACCCTTTTTTTGATATTACATAAAAGGAATAGGGAGGAAAACAATGCACAAGCATCTGCTATTGCTAAATTTCCTTTTCCACTCTTAACAGCCAAAAGTGCATTCATGTCTAAAAGGAGGGAGAAAAACTACAGTTTGGCCTTGGCCATGCATGAGATATATAAGCCTAAAGGAGAGAGAACAAAAGAGATCACCAAACATTCTATGGTACATATCCATGTACCTACCTATGTACACACCTATATAAAAGAGTGTGTACCATGCTAAAAAGATACGTTTGTATCTAAGAATTTTTAGAACACAGTACACACCCTCTTATATAGGTGTGTACATAGCAAGGTACATGGGTATGTACCATAGACTTACTGAGAGATCACTTTTCTACAAAACCAAAAAGGGGAAGGTAGTATTTCAATCCTAGAAGTGGCGGGGCATAGTATTTAATAAACCAGCACGTCAGAAATTCGGACAGGCTCATCTTACTCATTCTTATGCCATAATCCTAAAGTATATACTCCCAAAAACCACATATCCATATATATGCATTAAATATGACTTATATGACCAATGNNNGAACCAAAAAATATACATATATACATGCAACTACATAAGGGAATATTAAGGTGAATCACGCAATCCCCAGAATTTTTCCTCCAATACCTCCCTTCCTTCCAAGGTATGCTGCTCAGAGATCGATGACAGAAAGTCCCTACTTCTCATTCTCAAAACCAATCTGACAGCATTTCAAACAGCCAAAAAAAGGGGGGAAAAAACAGATACAGTAACACGAACAATGTATCCATTCCATAACACAGAGTATGAAATGAAAAGGTCACCTGAAGACTAGCCATGAGGTGGGGCCCCACCTAAATATTTTTCCAAAGTCGGCTGTAAATTTTATTGCCAAAAAAAAAAAAAAAACTAAGAATCAATTAATCAAGCGAATCAAAATCATTACTTAGTACATTATTAATCCTTGAAGATCAAACAGATCTCAATACACAAGATCAGGGCAATAACACAACCAAATCGATCACAAATGGGGAAAAACAGGAAGAACAAGAACAATTCTGAATTGGGTATCGCTTTTTTCTATGGGGAAATTAAGAAAAACAGATAATTTAGCAGCGTACCTTAACTTTGTGAAGAATTTCTCTGCCGGACATGGCTTATGAGAGAAATGGGTTGCACGGAAATACACCCGGGAGGAGAGAGAGTGAGCACAGAGATAGGATCGGAAATTCGAAAGTCAGTGGGTGAGAGAAAGAGAGGGATGCGCAGACCGAGGTTTAGTATGAGCAAGACAGGTGGGATGGACAGGCCTTGCTCGATGACACGACATTTGTGGGCGCCGCATGATGTGTACGTTTGTGTCTAGTACTAAAATACTTATTTAAATGTCTCACTTTGATCCAAATTAATATATTAAATAATTCTAAATCAAGGTTAAATTTAAATATGAATTGTCATAGTTTAATTCCTCGATTATGTTGGCGATAAAAAATGATATCATAATCGAATCAATTTTATTTATATAGGCATATTATACATATAATTTTATAATTATGAAAAAAAAGGATAAAAAGATGATTTGATACAATTTATAAATTGTATCACTCATTCACTATTCAATTATGACATGTATTTCAATTCAACACATGATAAAATAACTTTTAAGCTCAAACAAAATATTTAAAAAAGTCTTATAACAAAACATTTATCATTTTGCAAGCAAAAAAAAAGGGCAAATCACTATCCATTATATATGTATACTTTACGCATAAAGAAGCAAAGTTAACAGTTAGGACTGGTACATTTTCAATATATTTGACATTATTATCTACTCCTGTCAATTCTAATATATTCCTACCTACTCCTACTTGACCACATATTTCAACGTTCTCCAAAATGATCTAAATCTGCGCTAATCTACTCTAATTCACTAACCTTTCCTCCAAACTACTGAAAACGAGCCGACCCATAGTTGCATCAACTTTTTTTAAAAAAAAATGTTGAATATCAGCAATTCGATCTTTAGTATGCATAAAGTAGGTTGTTGAGCGGACCTGAGCCCACTCGTATAGATGTATAACTAATCCAGTGTATGCAACGTCTGTCTGAAGGCCACATAGTAAATGTCAGTAATGTAAAATAGAAGGAACATGGTTAGCAAAGGCATGAATGTCTGAATTGGGCTTGAACAGAGGCTTGTAGAAGTACTTCATCCAAGGTAGCGGCAAGTCAAGAGAATGGTTCGCAGCACACTTCGGAACGTCCTCAATTACATGGTTGGGTCCCCCGTGCAGCCTCGGGCCTTTTCCAACTCCTCATGTCTTCGTCATGTAAATTGAGTCTAATTTTCGTTACTTGTTCCTTGATACTTATTTCCTACAAAAAATAAACATAACTGAGTAAAAATTCCTAAAATTAACATTATTTAGAAAAATTAGGTGATCAATGGCATGAAATTATAATATTATCTAGAAGTTCAAGTGGATCTTGACAAGAGGTGAACATAGGGTCAGGACCCATTTGACCCTCAGATATGAAGAAGTTTTTACATATATAATTACAAGTGCGTGAAGTAGTTATACCTAGTTGTCAAGTACGGGTCGTCTGTAAGGAGCTCTACATTGAGTTTCGAAACCCCCCGGCAAGCTCTCAAATTAGGCAACCGAGATGAGATTTGATTATGAAACTAAACTAAGCTAAGAAACACAGAAAGAGATTCGAGTTATGATTTCATCACCTAGTTAACTAACCAATCAAGTCAAGCTTAACCTTCATAAATATATGGTAGCATTTAGGAATGGTCGGTTGCGAATATACTTTCAGGTCAAAATCGGACTATTTTCTCTACCCACACTAACAAATTGGCCTCAACTTTCAACAATAGATAGAAGCAGTTCATCCAACACTCACTGAAAATGAGAGGAATGTAAAAAATGTAAGCATAAACAAGGCTTCGCTAGGCACACTACAAGATTAGGTTAACCACATGCAACAAAAGCAACACAATTTGTCTACTTTTTAACACCACAAACACAACGTAATCAAACATTAACATTAAGGTGGAAATCAAACAAACTAATCAACATGTAACTAATCTAACATCTAGCTCATAGATATCATCCAAACAAAACAAAAATCAAACAGAAACTAATTAAGCTAATAAAAACATAAAACACAGGAAATAAAATAAAGAGAGACTGAAGAAAGAAAGCTCAGCGATTGATGCTTGATTGACTAATCCTAATCTAAAACAAATTACTTTATTTTATTCTCCCCTAATGGGATTTTGAGTGACCAAAGATCCTTCCAAAATGGGCTCAAATGCCTTTTTAAATAGACCTGTGCCTGGTCACGATCTTGGATGAATGATGGACAACGTACACAGCAGCACAGGGCTGAAGCTGCAGGGCACTACAATGAATATTTGAAGCTTGCAGAAGGTGTGTCATGGATGCTCCATGGTATAAAGCAAGGTGTGGCGAGCCTGCGACAAAGTTCACCTTGGCAATAGCATGGCATGCATGTATGAGAAACCTGTGAAGTCTATCTTAGCACATGGGAAGGTAAGGAGCGAACTTTGGAAGCTCCATTATTGATTTTGCATTGCTTTTGCACACGATCTTTAGTAGTTGCCTGATTCAATTAAGTTATTTCCTGCAAAATCAAATTATTTCCTTCAAAATCAAACAAAATTATGACAGATTCAGATTTACATTGTCTGAACAAAAATTAGATGACAGAGGCCCTTCAAAATGTGAGGGTTATAGAAGCCCTTTTTTCTAGTTGTAACCCTACTTAACCTCACAAGTAGGATTTAGTTGAAAGGCGGATTAGGGTTGAAGTTTCAACCTTCTAACCCAACCTAGTTACCCAATTGTTAAAACTTAAAAAATATCACATTCTGAAGTTTCTATGCAAGAAAGTCCACGAGATTTTGATATAGAGAGTTTGGCAACCTCTCTACTATTTTAGACGGTAACTTCTTGAATTAAATGTCGTAATTGTTGAGTTGATTCTAGTTGTGTATTTCCTCATTGATTTTCATTGCTACACACTTGCAATGAATTCTCTTTTGTTGCTTCAACCCTTTGACAAGGGTTTTGGGTGTTCAATATCAAAACAAGGACATACATTGTGTGTACATGTTACTTTGTATACAAGGTCATGTGAGGGTCAATCTAATTCAAGGATATGGGGATTAGAAATGTGTTGATTTGCTTGAGGTTGAGTAGGATTAGGATTGAGAAAATCTAGCCTAAGAGCATTCAATGGATAGTATCTCATTCCACCCCCACTTGAATGTAAGACTTTATTATAGATATTCTAATTGCCCTGTTCTTTTTGTGAGCATATTGCGGATGTGGAATGAGAATGAGTGAGAAGAAGTGGAAGAAAGTGGATATGAGTGGCTTGTTGTATGTGGGAGTAAGAAGGAGTGAAAATGAGTGGGAATAAATGGAAAGGAGTGCGATGGAGTTAGAGTGTTGATATTAGTTAATTTCTTTTCTATATTAAAGAAATACTACTTATGTTTTGCATTGTTAACCAAAAATTCATTACCCATGACATAAATTTTAGATGTGTTTGTTTTTTTTGTGTAGGAAATAAAAATGTTATATTTTTTGCATTGGTGATCAAATATTCGTTAACACAAATTGCAGATGTATTATTTTGGTGGTCTATTTATGATTTTTTTTTTGTGTTCTTAATAAAAATATTATATTTTTTGCGTTGGTGACCAAATATTCGTTATTCATGACACAAATTCATTATGTGTGATAGAAAGTTCAAATGTGTTAAATTTTTTTGTATATTAAAGAAATATTTTTTAATTTTTGCATTGTTAACGAAATATTCGTTGTTCGTTACACAAATTGCAGATGTCTTATTTTAGTGGTTTATTTATAAAATTTAATTTTTTCTCATCTTAAGCAAATATTAATTATTCGTGACACAAGTTACAAATATATTAATGTTTTGTGTATATGGAAGAAATTCTTTTTGTTAACCGAAAAATCATTATTCGTGACGGTTATTGTGGATATATTATTTTTTCTTTGTATTCATGAAACGTTTTTATTATTTGTGTTAGATATAGAAAAATTTATAAAATAAAATATAAATAACATATCCTACCTTTATCTAATACAATTCTGAGTTCCTGACACATTATTTGAAGAAATCTATGTCTCCCCTCATTAACATTGAAAATACTCTGCCTGTTTCTCAAATCCCTCGTTGCTTTCTTTCTCTTCTCTCTCAAACTCGCGTGATAGATTGTTGATTGGCCACTGCGAAGTTGTCCTTGCTGCGGTACAGTACATGCTGTCGGACCATGGTCGTCGTCGCGCAAGGGGTCGCAGTGCAATCGTCCTTACTTCGAACCTTTGCTACCCACTGCTGAGCCGTCGACGCCCTTCCCCGGGCACAAACTGACTGCTCGCCACTGTGAGGTTATTAGCATATCTGATGGTGGTTGTTCATATTTTTTTGTTGAATAATCGGCAAAATTGCTTCTCAATTTTTTTTTCAATGTACAGAAAAAAAAAAACCTCTGCAATTTATCTCACGAATAACGAATATTTGATTAACAATGCAAAAAATAAATATCTATTCAATGTACAAAAGAAAAAAAATCTGCAATTTGCCTCACAAATAACGACAATTTTGTTGACAATGCAAAACAAAATTCTCTTCAACATACAAAAAAAAATTTATAATTTCTATCATGAATAAGGAATATTTGGTTGACAATGCAAACAAACACAAATATCTCTTCAATATACCCAAAAAAAAAAACACATATGCAATTTATGTCACGAATTATGAACAACGCCAAAAAAAATAAAATAAATATCTCTTCAATATAGAGAAAGAAATCTGCATTTTTGTGTCATGAATAACAAATATTTGATCACCAATGCTAAAAAAAAAAATCTTCAATATACAAAAAAAAAATCTGCAATTATGTCACAAATAGCTACATTTTCTTAACAATGCAAACAAAAATATATTTCTTCAATATATAGAAATTCATTTGCAATTTGTGCCCTGAATAACGAATATTTGCTTGACAACGCAAAAATTAAAAAATATTTGGTTAATTCTAAGTATAATATTCATATACATAATTACATAAATTAGACAAGTTTTCAAAATATGGGCAGTGGTAGTGGAACGAAGTGGGAAGAAATGAATAGTACTAGAAATGAGTGATATTTATTTTAAAAAGAGGAAAGAAGTTGATAGAAGTGGGAAGAAGTTGGATGAGTTCATTAAACCACGAAAAGAATAAGGCCCTAATCGATCCACCCGTAACTCATATCTAGTGAGGTCTAGCTCGGTCTTGCAGGGAGTGAACCCAATTAGAAGTGAGAAGTTATATCCATTACATGTGTACCCACTCTTACCAATTCAAATTGGATGGATAATGCCTGTTAAGAATGGATAATGAGTATGAGATAGATAATTATTCATAATTAAAGTAGGTGTTTGGTGGATAGTACGGTATCTACATATCCAATCATGATGACTAAAAAGACAATAGTATCCTCGTATGGCAACTAACATTACAATGAACCACTTTTTTGATCTCTGTCAAAATGGTAATGCCACCTAGAATCAATTCGGAACTCATATATGAGCTTCTTTTAATATTTCCCATTAAATATTCAAATGTCGATTCGAACTGTTGAAGTTAAGTTTTTCTTATAACTTTCGATAGAACATATTGTCTGTTTCCTACTTATAGTTATGAGTATTGGGCTGCAAATATACAAATCCATGAATGCCAAACAATGATAACCGATATGGATAGTACCCATGTGGGCATTACCCATATGGGTAGTGCCCATATAAATAGTAAGAGTTATGATTGGATATGAGTTGCATAACAATATTTATAGTCTAGGCCAAATATAGGTATTGATATACTCTAACCATACCCTCCTAATGCCCATCCCTAAACCCAATATACAATCATATTGCATTATTTTTAGCTCAAGCCTTAGCATCTTAGACTATGGAAGGGGGACTTAAAAGCATTATCAACCCCTAGAATGCATCTCAGTGGCTGGACCCCACAATTCCAAACAAATTGACATGAGGATTTTTCAATCAAGGGGGAGCACAAGGCAGCACCGCCAGCACGCATGGGGGAACGGATTGCAGTTCCCCAATTCATTCCATTCAAATTTTGTCCTTTTATGCTTTGTTTTGGGTTTTTCCCTTTGAAAAATATTATTTAGGTGATTTTTTTAAAAAAATTGTTTGTTATGGGTGGGTTTACAACAAATATTTTATTGGGTGATTTGAATTCGATTTTTATAGATTAGAACATTCCTACTAAAAGTTCTGTATTTTGGAACTCTATCTTATTATATCAGCAAAAATTTTATTTTTTTAGAACTTGTAGTTTTTCACTTCTTTTAACTCGTAGAACTCAAATTTAAATCTTCCATTTTACCATCTAAATAATATTTTAAGCAAAAAAAATAACAAAGGGACAAAAAAAAGCAATGCATGTGGGAACACCAAAGCGTTCCTCCCCGCAAGGTAATTTTTGTGATAGCAAATAATTTCGCAACATGTGGTAAAGAGATCCACGCAGATATATGCATTCTCATGGCTTGCTGTCTGCTAGTGCTCTTAGATAAGTGAAGGAATGTAAATTTTAAAAAATAAAATTTTTACTTATGAAATAATTGAGTTTCAAGATTTGAAAGTTGGATTGGAGATGCTGGGACACAATACAACCTGAGNNGTTAGANNNNCCCGGGGAGAACCAAACAGAGCAAGCAAAACATTGAAAATGCTGACCGCATTGAGTCATTTCTTCAGACACCTTACGTCCACTGTCTGTGCCCAGCTTCCTAGGGGTTCTTACCTCCTTCATCGTCCTCCTCCCTCTCTCACCCCCCCTAGCTGCTTCAGGTACAAGCGGCAATGGCGGCCCTCCTCAGTCGCGGCTTCTTTCTCCTCGTCCACAGCATCCCAGGACTCTGGTGTGCCCCCTTACCTTTCTGCTCTCATCCGCTGCCGTAAAGATGTCGCTGTAAGTTATTTGGACTTTAATGGTGTATACGTTTTGTTAGGAAGGAAAATCTTAGGTATGTGCAAGTGGGTATCATTGTAAACGTGATACTTAGCTGGGTTTGCGAGAGAATTGGGGAGGGAAAATTGTTATCAAAGAATGTTGCTTTGGGTTTGGTGAATTGTATGGGTGGTCGAAAATATAAATGATTGAATGAATTAACGGAGTCATCCGTAGCTTGATGTTGTTTCTACGTTCTAATTTGACAGAAATTATGTTGTTGTTGTAAAGGGAGCATTATGTACACTGCTCCGTGAGCTCAATTTAGGATGATAACAGTTACTATGGAGGAAGAAAGACTTAAGATTAAGGACAAGGTAGTTGGTTGAGTGGATGGTTATAGAAAGAACATTACAATATATGAAGTCTATCTCTTTTGAAAACTATAGTTGGTCTTTGAAGGATTACTTGTGGCATGTCAGATAAATCGGTCATTCTTCAGATTCTTACATTCTGTTAAGAGTTCTGTTATCTACATGATGGTTCTTGGGGAAAACCATGTATTAGTTATGCTAAAGTGAAAAATGGCTAGTCAAGTGGGCATTGTGATGTTAGGTCCAGGTTATGCTGGGAAAAATTAGTTATACATTCTGAACTCAAATTTGTTGCAAGAAAATCTTGCTGATTTGTTGATCAATTGATTATTTTCTTTATGTTGGCATTTGTTCGTTAGTCCTTCGATAGTCTTTGTATTATTCTTGGTTTTAATTGTTGATTGTGAACGACAACTTTTACTGTTTAAGTACTGAAACTGTACTTGATTTCAATGGCGTGGTTGCATGGCTAGTAAGTAGTAATAATAGATGCAGACCAAACAGACCATTTTAATGGGAAGGAAAGTTGCGGACTTAAAGGAATGCATTAGACTGATTTTCTCTATACCAATTATTCAACTTCTTGCTGATATCCAGGACCCACTTTCAGAAGCTCTGTTATGTTTCGGTGCCAGTTCTGTCAGTATGGATGAATACGAGGAGTATGAGAATTCAGACGAGGTATTTGGCTGTGAAACCTTGCTTAATGATATGAATACCCTTTTCTGACCCCCTCTTCTTCGATCTAGTCTATTTTCATGGTCATGGTCTGCATTGTTAAGAGCATGATGTGGATGCTGCCATCCAGTATTAAACTCCTATATTATTCATATCCTAAAATAAATTGTTTAAGGTGTATAAAATTATGGAGTGTCTGGTGCTTCCCTACCTTTTGGCCTTTTTCTTTTTTTTTTAAAAAAAAAAGAAAAGATCATGTTTTTAGAGTAACAAATATTGCAATTGTTCGTCTGTTCTTGATCAGGGAACCTTCCTTTTGTCTAAGATTTAATCCTAGCACACTCTCTGTGGCACCATGGATAATACATAATGAGCTTGCCTGGGTTATATACTTTTGAGGCTGGTATGTTGATACTACTGCTAAAGTGTCCCTGCCTCTAATTCTCAAATGAACATTCCCAACCATTCAGTATGATAAGATATAATTGGAATCATACTTAATGTACCTCCAAAATTTCATGTGATGGAGAAAATGATAGAAATGTGGGGAAAATCATGTTGTACTCAAAACTCTTGTCATTTGAGTTGGCAATCAGCTGAGGAGCTGCAATTATTGCTGTGGAAATGACGTGCCTATAATCTGCTCATCTGGTGGATGACGTGCCTATAATCTGCTCATCTGGTGGATGACGTGCTTTGCATAAAATCGATGGTGGTGGAACCTAATAACGGAATATCCTACATGCCTTCATTATCGGGAGGAAATGACATTAAAAGCTTAATCATAGGCGATGAAATTAGCTATTTACACTCTCCTTAACTGGAATACTTGCCTTTTTAGTTTATCTGTGTAGCCACCTCAACTCAGAAGCTGTGGAACTATTGATGTTTACATGATTGTGTAACACATGACAAATCATAACATATAGTTGCTTACCATCTACATGGATATACAGGTTAGCTTATGTTCAATATTCACTGGAGTTGGAGATGTGAGTACTTGCATATCATGTGCTGCTGATTCAATTGGCATGGAAATGCCAGATTTTGAACTGTTAAAGTATAATCCTTATGACTGGATAAAAAGAACTCAGGTGAGGCCGAGTTGCTATTTTTGTTGTTTTTTTTTACTGCATTTTAGATTTTGGATTGCTCATATTGTACTGTTCTTAGATCTTTAGTCAAATGAAATGTTTTTTATAAAAAAAAATTGCAATGTGTAGATGATTGTTTACCTGACAAAGAACACTGCTATATGTTGTGGATTTGTGGCAGATCTAGAATTTCAACTGTGTGGGGCTGAGGTAGATTGTTCTTTGAATAGGCCTAAACTGTAGGGTCCCTCATGTGCTACTATATAATTTTTCCTAGTTTTAAGGCAACAAATACATACTTTAAAGGGACCAAATTGGTAGCTGTGGCATTGGCCATCCCAGCTTTAATAGGTTGTTATCTGCTCCTGGCTATATGTCCTCTAGGCTTTTGCATCTAAGGACACTCTTACATGGTGCTTAAGCTTGTTACATAATGTTAATGAAACTTCATTCAGTTGACCAATTAGATGATCATGGCAGGTGTGACCCTCTTTGGCAGGTGGGGTCCTTGTTTTGGCTCTTGTGTGAACCATAAAAGATGAAAGATTTTTCTCCATCTGTTCGAATGGCTGTAGGATTTGTATTTGATTTTAAAAGTCATTGACTTAAGATCAACCCAGCATCACATAATTTGCAGCTAAGTTATGAAAAGTTACAACGGAGCATTCGTTGATAATAGATATGTTGTTTAAAATTGTTTCTTAGAGGAAAGTGGGAGAGAGGGAGAGCGCTTTTGATACTAATAATGAATAGGGTGTTGATTTTGGGGTGTTCACAAACGGAAAAGGGACTAATTTTATGGGACTGAGGGAATATTTATTTTTGGGACTGTGGTGATTGTTAAGGCAGGCCTTTCTCTGTTCACTTCTGAGTAACTTAGAACTTTGCCCCTGACAACTTTGTTCTTTACCTTTCTCAGGAATCATTTGATCCCATTGAAGTAATCAAGGGCCTTTGGATTGTTCCCGAGTGGAAGACTCCTCCTGTATGATTATCGCTGTTTTAGGTTCCGTATGATTCTTTTTCAACAAGTAGATTATTACTGGCTATCTATGGGAAGCCATTATGCCCTTCGGATTTAAAGTGGTATTCTGTTCCTTTTGTCATCAGATGGCGTTTGATTACTTTGATTTCCTTCTTCCATTTGCTTTGTTCTGTATGGATTTATCTGGAAACTTAATTTTGGTTTGCTTTCAAATATTGGATAGATCCAAGGTTTTTTCCATTCGCATGATCTTATATTTTTGGATATTAATCTTTCTTGCTGTAGGATGCGCATGCAACAAATATTATTTTGAATCCTGGTTTGGCTTTTGGAACTGGAGAGCATGCTACAACCAAGCTGTGTTTGCTGTTGCTACATGAAACTGTAAAAGGAGGTGAACTCTTTCTGGACTATGGCACAGGATCTGGAATTCTGTCCATTGCAGCATTGAAGGTAAAAACTATCAAACCAATTGGGAAGCATGATTGTAGTTTCAAATGTGATTCTGCCACTCAACCTCTGCAATCGATGTTATTATGTCGAGCTTGCTATTTTCGGTTGTCTCAAAATGATAAACCTTCTACTTTGTTTTACTCTTTCATTCTTATGCTTCTTGTACACAGAGAGCCACCCTAAAATGTTTGCCACCGGAAAGTGTGATTTACAGTTATAGGACAATAGCTGTTTAGTGGTGGTGAGTCTGGTAACATAGTTTCATCTTGTAGCTTACACAAAATAAGAATCAGATGTTCTATGTGCTATTTCTCTCCCTTTCAGTTTTGTACACATGTAACTAATTCCCCATAACTCTATTTGAGACTTGTTTGCAATGAATGCAGTTGGGTACTGCTCTGTCAGTGGGAGTTGATATTGATCCTCAGGCAATAACAGCTGCAAGTCAGAATGCTGAGCTGAACAATATAGGACCCGAGAAATTGAAATTGCTTCTAGTTCCCACAAAGGATGGTGCTTCCTCTGTAAATGAAGAGGCGCAGGAAGATTTGGATGCAGAATCAGCTGGAGACAAGGTTTTAACGCATAAGGATCAATTTGACATAGTCATTGCAAATATTCTGTTAAATCCGCTATTGGATTTGGCCGACAAGATTGTTTCACATGCGAGAGCAGGAGCAACTATTGGCCTCTCTGGTATAATACATGACCAGGTAGTTTATGCCTAACTCTGAATTCCAAGATACTAAAACTACTTGTGAAATAGATAACGCTGTGTTTTTGCTGCTTCATTTTTGGTATGTGATTCTACCTACTGCTTGACTTGGGCCTAGGATTCCTTGCTTTTCTTCTACATTTTGGAGATTTTAGTGTGCTCTTTTATACTTGGGGATTTAGCAAGAACAACCTATAGTAGATCCTCTGATTGTAGAATATCCAAAGGTCAATACTGAGTGGCTTAATCTATCTAAACTCTATGATCAGTAATATATAATATTTATGTACATAGACATCAACATTCACTTACAATATTTTAGAATCTGGGTCATAATTTATCCATATTTCTCCAGATATTTCAAGATTCTTCCAGATCTTGATGAAACAAAATGGAATGAGAGACAGGAGATCCAGATTGGCAGATCCTATTAAAACCCCAAATATGTGTTTTTAAAGGTGTTAATTACAAAGTGCAACGCTGGAATCGTGTGCTAGATCTGCCACTAGATTGGACCCACTGCCATCTACTTTTGTTGTGAAGATATGGCAAATATCTTCAAATCTAAGGTCAAAACAGGGGTATAGGTGAGCCAAGCCGGCTCGTGAGTCGAGCCGGCTAGCGAGCGGGCTTGCTTTCTGGCTTGCCAAGCCTGGCTTGTACCAAGTCTGAGGTGAGTTGAGTCGAACAAAACCGAGTTTGGTTATCTGAGTTGAACTTGACTCTTATGTATCTAGGCTCATAAACTTGCCAAAGCCTAAATGTTCCGGGCTAACTGGTGAGCTTCCTCGAGCCTTCTTAAGAAACGAACAATAGGTTTTCGCTAATTAGCCTTCAGTGTGAAGATAATTGATTAAGAGTTTAAGATTATCGTTTACAGAAACAATATTATACTAATACAGTGTGTTTTTACCTCCTAGTTCAATTTTTCTCTTCATTCTCCCCCCTTCACCCCTTTACAATTTAGACTTTTCATATGCTGATATAATGTGTTTTTACAATTTAGACTTGATCCTCGATTATGTGAACCTATTAGCAAGGATGAGATTAAAGAGATCCTAAAGAAGATATCCAAGGGGAAGGTAGAGGGATCAGACTAAATACCGGTGGAAGTATGGAAGTGTTTGAGTGAAGAGGGATTAAAGTACCTAACGGAGTTTTTCAATGTTATTTTTAGGATCCTAAGATGCCTAATGAATGGAAGTTTAGTACAATCATTCCGTTGTACTAAAATAAAGGTGATGTTCAGGATTGGAATAATCATAGGGGGCATAAAGCTACTCAATCACACTATGAAGTTATGGGAAATGGTGATTTAGAGAAGGTTGTGGAAAGATATTTTGATATCAGAGAACCAATTTGGTTTTATGCTTGGCAAGTCGACCACATAGGTGATTTATCTCCTTAGAATGCTCATGGGATTGTACAGAGATAGAAAAGTAGATATTCACATAGTGTACATAGACCTCGAAAAAGCATATAATAGAATTTCACGTGAAGTGTTATGGACATGGTTGGAATAGAAAGGAGTGTCGTCTGTATATATTCGAGTTATTAAGGATATATATGAGGGTGGTAAGACGAGTCTCAGGATGCTAGGAGGGGTTACGAATGACTTCGATGTTGGTATGTGCCTGCATCAGGGTTCCGCTCTAAACTTTTTTCTTTTCACTTTGATTATGGATGAACTTACTAAAATGATTCAAGATGATTTTACCATGGTGTATGTTATTTGCATATGACATTGTTCTTATTAATGAAACTACAGAGGGAGTTAATGATAAGTTGGAGCGATGGAGACATACACTGGAGTATAGAGGTTTTAGGGTAAATAGATCGAAAACCGAATACTTACATTATTTAGTGGAAGAGGAGAGGAGGGTGGAGAAGTCACTATTGATAGAAGGACAATACCGATGATCGAGAAGTTTAAATATCTAGGCTCGATCATTCAACAGAAATGGGATATTGACGAAGACATTAACCAGTGTATAAAAGTGGATTGACAAAAATAAAAGTATGCCTCATACACTTGTGTGATAAGAGAATGTCTGTAAGACTAAAAGATAAATTTTATCGTATGGTAGTTAGACCTGTTATATTTTATAGATCGGAGTTTTGGCTTACAAAAATTACACATGTTCAAAGGTTGATGATAGTAAAGATGAGAATGATTAGGTAGATGTGTAGCTATACGAGAGTGGATAAAATTAGAAATGAAGTAATTAGAGACATGGTTAAAGTGACTCCCATCAAGAAAAAGATGAGAGAAACTAGACTCAAATTGTTTGGTCGTGTGAAGAGATGGAGTCTGGATGCTCTAGTGAGGAAATATGAAAGGATTAACATTTTTGAAGGCAGAAGAGATAGAGGACGACTAAAAAAGAGCTTGAATGAGGTGATCAGAGAGGACTTGAAAGTAGTAGAGTTGATGGAGGACATGACTCAAGATAGAAGATTATGGTAGGATAGGATTAAGGTCTTAGATCACACAGAGATGACCTCATAGATGTCATTCAGTTGCAGTAGGGTAGATTGGTTGTTGTGTGTTTCTTAATTTTTTTCTTTGTATGTCGTGTTTGTATGCGCGTAGAGATATTATTTGCCTACCTCTGGTTGTTAAGGTATAGTAATCTCCACTGTTATGTTGGACTTATGTTTTACATAATTAGGGTCACCTATTTTATTAGTATTCCTTAGTTCATCCCGTGGTACTTATCTTTAGTTTTTTTTTTTTTTTCTATAGAATGTTTTCACAAAAGTCTTTTTTTAAAAAATATTTTCAAAAATGTCCTTTTTTGTATGTCTCTTGGAATCAAACTCTTTATGGTTAGGGATGCCTATAGAGGTAATGCTGCTTACATCTGGATCTCCCCGAACCCCGCGAAAGTGGAACCCACACTGTGAGGTGGTATTGTTGTTGGTATGCTAATATACTCATACACAATTACGGCTCGTTGAATTATACAACTTATGCAAACTTATACTCCTAACCTTATTACCCATTAACTAATGTTGCTAGCAACCATCAACTATCAATGATGAGACAATTACAATTGTACTATGGCTACAAAGGCTAGATATGCTCACCATCACCGATCATTTTGTATTTATTTGAAAGTCTCATTACACATTTGAATTTTAAGAGCAACTCCCATATCCAAGTCCTAAAAAACACACTTCTATCTTAGCTTTAAGTAAGTCAAGCTTAGGTTCAAAGCAGTTCAACCTTGGGAAAGTTAGGGTTAGGCTTGAGTTTCAAACTAGCCTTGGGCGAGCTGAGCCCAGGCTGAAGTGTTAGGTGAGCCGAGCTTGCCTAGCCCAAATGCAAGCTCATGAGCCGAACTTCGAGCTTGGTGAGCTCGGGCTCATCTTGAATATACCCCTAGACCAAACAGTATGGAGTTCAATCATGTGGATAAGC
>NCQV01138667.1:3526-24726 GCA_002740545.1 Lophocereus schottii | reverse complement strand
AGCTTCATGTATTAGGCAGAGGTCCAACAATACAGAGCAACAAAAACAGGCATACAGAGATCATGCGAAGCAGCCACAAATGAAACAGGCATAAAGAGTAGGTTAAGGTGACAGAGATGGTACAAGGTGTTATCACACAGTCACAATCATATCGCATATTGGTGTTGTTTCAGTTTCCAACAGGGATCTCAGCATTGGACTCAAGTCAATTTTTCAAAAAATTTTGCATTTTAGCCTCCATTGAAGGGTCAGGTGTCAACAATTGAGAGTCAGCTATCAGACATGGATATACAAGGTGACGTGAACAGTCCAAGTGAGATAGGCTTAGTAAGTGCTCACCTCAAACAACAGCTCCAAAGTACTCAAGGTGGCTAATGTGTCATCTGTTTTGCTCACTCCTGCCTCCATTAAATCCAGTAAATTTGAGCTGCAGATAGCTGATGCCACTGACTGGGAGACTGAAAATAGTTTGACAATTAATGCCAAAATCCGAACACGCCCCTGGAACATGAATAGCATCAGAGATACAATAAAATAAGTTAAGATATACAACTTTAAGGGAAGCAAACCAAAAAAAAGAAACCACCTTGATTTTGCCACCATTTTATTTATCAAGTTTGCACCACTAAGGAGGCAATCAGTATTCAGAAATGGGCATTTACAGATTAACATTATGATGGACAAATAAATCAAAACAGAACTATATCCGCTCTACTCCTTATTTCAGTGAACAAGCCAGCCTCTCAATGCTATCTACCCAAGGGCCTAACTGAAGTTGTTCCTCCATAACTGGTGTAAGGCTGCGAAGCAATGCATGAGGTCCCTACCTCCTTGTCGGAAGCCTGGGGTTAGCACTGAGGTAACAGCACTGCGTGGTGAGTGGGAACACAGTTTATTTGTCGAGAGCCCAAACTTTGAAATAGGCTCATATTAGCAGACGATAACTAGTGGTTAGATGCATTTGCAAATGATAATGTCTTGACAATGGTCCCCAAACTGGTTTGATATACTATCTACCCGCTAGGGGACACCTAAGAAGTAGCTTATATGTCCCCAACTCTGTCTGTACTCCTTTAAGGGCGCACAAGCCTAAGTCTAAAATCGGACTACGTATCATTTCCGGATAAAAAAGTGAAGTGAAAGATAAAAGTAAGCTTCTTTAGTAACTCCCGTAACTTCTTCATAGTGGCTCAGGATGACTTCAAATTCAAAGCCCGGCTTGGCTCCTCACATGAAAGAATGCAAAGGATCTAAGTCCATCCACATAGCCCAGAGAATGACAACTGTCACAGAAACTACGTCTGCTGGTTGTGGGCTTTTTATAGCTCAGAACCGGCAAAAATTATGCCCGCTCTTCTCTGTTATGTGCTTGCAGATGCCAAGAAATAAAAGCACCCATGTGGTCTCCACCACTCATGAGGGGACAAGAATGCAGATATAATCCAAGATTAAAAAATGTGATCCCCATTATATTGCCCCTCAGTTGTGCAAAACTCATCCTTCTAAAAGAAAAAATAGATAAAAAATAGAGGCATAAAAAGCAACAACGATCGGCAATTCCCTCCCCCCTCACCAAAAAGGCCCTCTGAATTTCCCAAGACAATTGCAAATAGATGCGGAAACTAGATCAGCTTGATATAGAAACTTTCCAAAAATGACAATAAATTAAAAAAAAATTGGAATTTTATTCTTAGTTCTGATCTGCATGACTGCATGTGAAAGTAAACATGGACGAGGGCCAGAGGGTCTCATTGATCTATTTTATAATTTCTCCTTAGCCCCGATATTTTGTAGCAAATCATTAGATGCTACAGGGCACTGGTGGCCCCAACTGACACACTGACACCAATTTTCTCCTCTCTTTTCCAGCCCCACATCAATTTTTCTCCTCTCCTTACTTTTTCCCTCTTCCAATTATCTTTTTGGGATCTTGTCTGTATCAGTACAATACACACAATGATACTAGGTTGTCGAGGTCGTCAATTCGGGCCATAAGCCTATAAGTTTCAATTTTTCATTTTTTTTCTAATTTTTTACCTTGCCCATCCCCTTTTACATCATATCCTCTCTACCTTTCAGATGAACCCCATTTCAAAGACATGATTTGCCGAAGATATATCTAATATGAAGCGAGATACTACATATTTGTGAAAAAGAAAACTAACAGATACTAAAGATGGATGGAGCATACAACAAAATGAACGAAGATGACGAGACCCCAAACACTGCGCACTGAGCACCATGCACACAAGTTGTAACAAAAATAATAGCACATATAGTAAAGGCAAACGAAAAATGTACTGGTTCAAATGTCGAATATTATTGTCACGCAATTCACAACAAAAGTTCAGATCATAAAAGGGTGCAATTGTATAAGTTCTCATCAATTTCTATATTTTGACCCATAAAAACACATGTTTTGCCATGAACAAGCGCATTCCGTCATTATTCACATTCCTATACCATGTGCACAAATATTCCATGCCAAAAGAGACATTTTGTGTCATGAACATGAATATTTAGACTTTTGAGTCATGAATATGGATGCTTTTTATCATGGACAGTGAGCCATGAGCATGCAAGTTATATTCTACAAATACAACATGGCGAGTCCTGAGACATGCGCATTCACCTTAGAGGGCATAGAACAAATTTATAGATCAAAATGAGCATTTACATTGTAACCATGGTTGATTGCGGTACACTCCATGTCACGGGATAATTTTTACACAACTTAAATCCCATGCAGCGTTAGTTACTTTACCTCCCACTCCTAGCCAAGGTTGCTAGTAAGCCTTTCCAAAGCTTGACTGAGAACAAGAGAGTTTGGGAGAATACACATTTATTACTTAATGTTTGCTCCAACTCTCGTATGGTTAACATATGTACCCCTTTCGGGGTTTATATAGCCCTTCACCTCCTTAACAGATGTTGGAGATCCACTTAATCCAAAGATTATCATTAAGCCCTATAGTTCTCCATACAAATATCCTAGATATTTACGAGCTTATAACCTTGTAGAATGTTCTATAGAGTATTTTAGAGTATTTTACTACAACTTAAAGGTTCCAGAGTACTCCAACGGACGTTGGAGATTGATTTAATCCAAAGGTTATCATTAAGCCCCTATAATTCTCCATACAAATATTCTAGATATTTACAAGCTTATAACCTTGTAGAATGTTCTATAGAGTATTCTAGAATATTCTAGTACAACTTAAAAGGTTCTAGAGTACTCCAATCAAGGATGGGCAACAGACCGCGTATCTATTGGGTTAAACGGTCGGCCTGTTTAAAATAGTGCTAATAAAGGGTTGGGGCAATAATGGACTGGGCCAATAATGGGCCAACCCATTAAGGCATATTAACGGGCTGACCCATTAACGGCCTGTTTAGTGACCCATTACTGTTTTCAACCTAATTGAGGCACTAGTTTACATGTTCCAATTAGCTAAGCTCATTACCACCACTTTGTGCATAACAATAATTATTATACCCTTTTTTGTTTTTGGCACAAGTTTGTTATGTTTTTAAAATAGCCCAATGCAAGCCGCCCATGTGGACCGACCTGACTCGACACGTTAATTAGCTTAGTTATGTATTTTCTAACTTTGAATTTGAACTAGTTTAATTTGGTTGGAAAATTACAAAGACATTAGTTGAAAAATTAATTCACCAGAAACACTCTTTAGGTGGTAATGGGTGCGTCATAGGCGAGTTGGGTTCATTTAGCGCATAACCCAGCCCCGCCCATTAATAAATGTACTAGACCCGACCCAGCCCGTTTAGTTAATGGGCTGACCCAAACCGGCTCAGCCAAATCCGTTGCCCACCCCTAACTCCAACAAATCTCAAACACCCTGGCAAGTTCTGGAGAGTCTTAAAGATTCCAGTGCTTCCAACAATGATCTAGAGTATTATGAAACCTTTCATGACTATCCATAAGCTTTCAAAACTTTCTAAAAAATTCTAAAGCATTCAACGCTAGGACTATGGCCTTGAGGACTTCCACCAATTCGGAGAAATCCTTGATCGCTATGTTTGGAACACCTTTCAACTTCCTAAGCTTCTCGTTGTCCCCCTTTGGACTCAAGCTCCAGGATGCGTTGGTCCATGTCACCAACACTACCCATTGGGGTGGACATGGTGGCCTCTCCTTCACAAAGGTGGCCAACTCCTTCCCCTGGTGACCAACGCCTTCCCCTCTTGTCCTTCCTGCCATCTTGTTGGCTGCCAAAATACTCGCTGATGCGTTGGTCCATGTCACCAACACTACCCGTTGGGGTGGACATGTTGGCCTCTCCTTCACAAAGGTGGCCAACTCCTTCCCCTGGTGACCGACTCCTTCCCCTCTTTGTCCTTCCTGCCATCTTGTTGGCTGCCAAAAGACTCGCTGATGCTTTTGACTATGACATCAACCCTATCTGTTAGGTTGACAAGGCATCTGGATCTTTGCAAACCTTTCCTCCAAGAAGGCAATTCTTCTCCTTGGCCTTCTTGGTGGCTTGGTGGGGGTTTCACACTTGAAGCCGTGGAGATCTAAACTTTTGGCTCTTATACCAAATGTCCCAGGGGCTTGATTCTGTGTGAACAATCAACTCGTGACAAAATGTTACGAGTTAAGTTTCTAGAATTTTCTAAAATGACTTCAGACCTTCTACATTGTTTTAGAACCTTCTGGAATACTCTAAAATCTTCTAGAATGTTCTGGAAGCTTATAGATAGTCATTGGAACCTTCCAAAATACTCTAGAATATTCTAGAAAGCACTAGAATCATTGAGACTGGTATTGTGAGGTCTTATAGAATACTCTAGAACCTTCTAGATTGTACTAGAATATTTTAGAATGCTCTATAGAATGTTCCACAAAGCACAAGGTTCTAGGCTTGTAAATTTCTTATATAGTTGTATGGAGAATTCTAGAGGCTTACCAGTAGCAAGCGAATTAAATCAATCTTTGCCATCAATTAAAGAGGTAGAGGGCTTGTAAACCCCCACGAGGGCATATTTGTAAACTATCTGAGAATTGAGCGAAAACATTGAGTAATAAAGGTGCATTCTTCTAAACTCTTTTGTGTGGTCTCTTATTCTCACTTTGCTTACTTGGCTTCCTTGAGTCTAAGTCAAGCTTTGGAAGGCTTACTAGCAAACTTGGCTGGGAGGCAGAGTCTACTAGCAGTGCACGGGATTTAGGTTGTGTAAAAATATCTTGTGACATCCAGCACACAGGATAAATTCAGGAATGCAAATCACCACTTAAAAGAGAATCGAATATTTTGATTAGTCTTCTGGGGAGGCTTAGGAGGAAAAAAGGTAGTAGAGCAAAATAGTGTTTACAAGATCCTAGTATTCAAGAAAAAAAACGTAATGCCATATGCCAAACCCACAGAAACCTCATCCCGACTTCAGCTTTAGAAAAACCCTACTGCTAGTCCCTTTAAAGAGTTCAAGTCACAGCCGCCTGCTGCAACAGAGAGATAATTAGAGAGTGTGCCCTGAACTTATCCTTTGCCTCTTCTTCGTTGTCTTCCCCTCCTTAATCAGCTTTATCGCCCTTTTCTCCATCATCTTCCTCCATACAACCACCACAAATCTGAACGCTCCATGCCGCGGATTGGTGAGCAAGTCGCAGCAAATCCGTCTGCTAATGAATCACATTTCAGAACGCACGATCCAGTTCGCAGTACATGAGGCATTGGAGCGAATATGGTTACTATGATTGAGCCACCTAAACACCAAGCAAATGCTCCCAATTCCTGAGTGCGGAGTATCCATCCCTCACTTTTATTGGTCCAACTCTTAGAGAGGTCCACATAATGAGAAGATGAAAAAAAAGGCAGACCAGAATTAGGAAAGTAGAATCTATTCTCAGTATTTGGAAACATAGGGCTTTTTAATATTTTGTCATTATTATATAGGCATTTATAGGTAATCTTGTAGTATGATAAAGTTAAATTTAATTTCGTACTTCACTTAAATAGTTTCTAATATACCATTCTAAGCCTTTAGCCTATCAACAATAGATGGTTTGGTGCAGGTTGCTGTTTCCCATTGACACTTGAATGACAATTAGTCACCCTAAGTCACCCTAGAACCCCCCTCACAATGTCTTTTTACGAGAGATGGTCTAATGGAAGACCTACTAGCTTAAAGCACAAATTGAAACTTCAAATACCCTGAGGAACCCATCATGCTTTATCAGAGGACAAATTGAGGACAAAGAGGAATCGCATGCAAAATCTAAAGTTAATAAGTAGGGCCAAGGATGCTTGTATGAAGACAGGAACAGATGCAGTTGACAACAGTACTTCTACATATGTATGTATGAAGTGCAAAACAGGAAATCAAAGGGTGTACTTATTGTATAAACTACAACTTAAAGAAACAGCTCAGTTACCAGTGATGAACATTTTGTGGCCAGATGCCTCAGGTCGATTGCTTCGCTGCCTGCAGCTGGAAATATAGTGGCCTGCATGGATATTTGTTAAATCACTTAAAATGAATCTAAAATACTGCATACAGAAACAATACGGACTAAAACGCAACAGTTTGAAAGAAATTCTCACTATTCCTTCTGGAGATCTCGCCAAATTCTTAATCGCATCCATTGCAGCAGTCGCAACATGTTCATCACTGCAGATAGAGAAGGGGTACAGCCCAGAAGAGAACAAAGAAACATCTATTCAATTGGGATATGGAAATTATGTATATGCAGAGTTGACAGACAGATCATAGTCACCGGATTCTCTCAACCCCCTAGCGTACCGCGAACTGATTCGCGCGAACCAAAACGCGATACTTTAGCATACCAATTCCCCAAATACGGCGAATTCAGCGAACCCATCTCCTACCACAATGGTATTGCATATTTTCATGATCCATAGGCCAAATTTTGAAGAAAAAGGAAGAATTTTTGAGGTAGCGATGAATGAGCAAGCTTTTTATAGAGCAAAACGAGAAGAAGAGAGAGAGTGAGAGAAAAAGAAATAAGGATTAAAGTGAAAATGTTGCCCTACGTTGGGGGGGGGGGAGGGGTAGAGGGAAGAGGGAGAACCCTTATTATTAAATCATTTTATGGGTTTCTATGATATATGGAGTTTTGAATTGGAGGACTAGATGTACTAATAACGACCCTCGCGTATCAGATTCTCCACTATGTGGCGCATCACGTAACCGAATCCGTCCCCCGTACCGGAGCGTCCCACATTCTAGGCAACTATGAGACAGAAGTTATGCATTTCCATGAAAAATGAACTGTTTCTTATTGAAGCGATCAAATTGAATTGCTCCTATGATAATATTCATTAATTTTTCAACCGCGACAGGAAAAAAGAAGATAGCGGAATACGGATGAGAACAGGCACACAATTTGAACAAACATTCTTCAACCAAATCACATCCCTCTTAAACATAGAAGACGAAACCCCATGAGGAAAGGGGAAAAGTCCAGCATATCACACCTGGCAACCCTAACTCTGGATAGTAGCAGTGTAGCATCAATCTATCAATCTATCCCATGTTTCTAAATACATTAACTTCAATGAGCTCCTGTTGTCGATAGGTTAAGTGATTATATTAGTGGTCACCCTTACCAATGTCCATAGCAAATAGAGAAGATTGCCAGGGCTTACAGACACATCCGCTTAGGTTTTTCTTTTTCTGGAGGGGATTCAAGGGGAAGAGCACCAATCTATACTTAAATAAAATAGAAACCAAGAGGAATGGCAGGTAATCATGCACCATAATTAGGGGTGGCAAACGGGTCGAGATGGCGACGTGCAATTTTGTTTTCATTATGTGAGTTTAAATAACTATACTTTTATAGTTTACAAAAATGCCCTTTGTTTTATTTTCTTTCATTAAGTTTATTTTTTAATTCTCTTTGTCTGTGAAATAAGTTATTTGAGAGTTATTAATATTCATAGTAGGCTGAAACCATAGAGTGTATTCAAAAGTGAAATCTAATAAAGCTATATTATCCTTAATGAAATTTATAGTAATTGGGCTTACACTTTCTGGTAAAGTGAGTAGATAATTTAATCTAGCTTTATAGTCATTTAATAAGTTTTGTCTTATACATCTCGCAGTACAGTCAAAAGATCTAATGTAATCCCAAACTCTATCTTGTGTATAGTAATTTAAGTTTGATAAATTAAAACTTTGACCGGCTAGATAATCACCTTTTTGATTTAATCTAGAGTTTGATTGTAGTCGATTTCTATAACTCATCATTAAATTTTTCGTGTGTTTCTAAATTTTTTGTTTGTTAATTAATTTGGTAGATGGGCTTTGATACCATTAAGACAGGGGTTTGGCAACTTTTTTTAGAAAAAGGTTTAAAACTCTCTGATAAAAGAACATATTTGAACAAAGAACAGATAGAACTGTTTAAACTTTTCAAATAATATGGTACTCCTAAAGTAATAATTCAAACTATCAACAAGAAAACTCAAAAGAGTTATACCAGAAAATATGTCGTTCCTCAGTTTGCCGCCACGCCCATCCTCTCACGAGCCTTACTGGACTTACTTCGACCTTCGAACTATTTCTCTCCTCTCAAGAACTTTGAAAGAAATAAGGTATACATTTGAGAGATTTCCGAAGATAATTCTATTATTACTTGGTTTCCCAAAAAGGGAAATTAAAACATCATACAGAGCAGAAAACTCTTTGGGTGATCTATTATTCATCCAAATGCATTTGCCTTCTTGACAGATGATCTACTTATTTATACTACTCGAAAGAGGTGAGAACCCTTCTCCTTACATTATTGCATTATTGCCAAAGAAAGAAACGTTAAGTTCCATTATTGCATAGAGTCAAAAGTTGTTAGTTGCCGTGGTCCCGCAGCCTTAAATTCTCCGCCTCCTTTGTTGAAATTTTGCAGTTTGCCTTGCTGATTGCGAGATAGCTAAAGTCATAAAGTTGTGAATAGTTGACGATGACAGCTGTCTACAATAATGGCTAGTTTGTCTGATAATGTCGGCAGAATCTTGGCCTTACATCTGGCTTGATGGTGGCAAAATCTTGGCCATCCGCAGTAAAGCTTGCTTTTCTTCTTCTTTTTGGAGTAGTTCTTAGAATTTACTGTTGACAGCTGTTGATCCTTGGAAGTTTTCTGGTTCTAGTTGAAGAAGAAATTTTAGTAGTTCATCGTCATATATTCCGTCTTACATTCCTTCTTTTGTGATGAGGACATAATCAAATCCTCGTAATAAGCATTTTAATCCGGATGCATAAAAATGATCTCCATGACATTTAACAGTTTTCTGAGATATAACCAACTTGACTAATACTGATTCGAGGGTAAATTATTCCAGTTTCTTCATCTTTCTCAGGTGGAATAGTATGAAATTTCAAAAAAAATAGGGCCTTTTTTGAAGATTTCTAGTGTTTGGATTCTTTGTGAAGGGAAGTGTGATAGTTCGGTAAGTTTGGGGTCTCAATATACAAGATCAATATATCCAAATTCATAAAATTGGTAGATGGTAGCTCGGTTTGCTCAAGTGCAAGCTGTGAGTCGAGCAAATAAAGATTTTCCTCAACTGTAAAAGATTTGTGGAACTTCATTTAGTTTCCAGTAAACTTAGTAGGTAATCTTGTAGTATCGTGTAAAAAATGGGTCACAAATATCAAAAGGAACAAATCTTTTAGTTTGAGTAGTTGAAGGCATTGTTCTTTTTTACAATAGTTTTGCCTTTAGTTCTAGCATTTTTTTTCTCCTTTTCGAGAAATGGAGAGCTTGAACTAGGCTCAGCACGAGTTGAAGTAGTTGTTTGAATAGCTGGTGAAGTCATTGGCTAATGACTTCACAGAACTAGTAGTTATCATAGTTGATGTAGTTAAGGAAGTCGCTCTTAAAAAGCTAATAGTTTTTAGAAGTTCTGCAATGACAGTCCTTCCGTGCTCAAGATCCTTCCTCATATCACTAATGATTTTGGTAGTTCCTTTGGACAGTTCGTCGATTTCAGTTCGAATGTTTGCGATAATATCTTTAACTACAGTTTCCAGATGTTCTAAATTTACTGTAACACTTGCTAAGTATTCATTGAAGTCAATGGTGATTTCTCCAAGCTATGAGTTTTTCTAGAGTCGTCATTGTTGAGATATTCCGCTTCTCAGGTTAAATAGCCTGCAAGAAAGTTATGGTTTCCTGAAACATGCTCGTAAACAACTTTAAATTGATATTAAAAAGTTTGCCATCTGTGGAGTTTTCGCATATGAGTTCCGTTATCTCCAACTTGTTTAACAAAGGTAGTTGCAGCTATATTGTCAATTAAGACATTGAATGGTTTGGGTAACAGAAATAATCGCCATTTTTTTAATTCCTAGTATTATAGCTAAAATTTCCTTTTCCATGGTAATATAATTTTCTTCAGTTTGAGAAAAAGTTCCGCTATGATATCCACATATTTCGTTAAGATCAGTTTTTAATACTGTTTGTGTCATCAAATTATCTTCTGGTTCAGGTAGTTTTAATTGTGGTAAATTTTTTCATTCTCGTTTAAGATTTTTAACTATTTGAGTATGATGCTCACTCCATCCTTTCGTATTATTTTTTCATAACAAACTTTGTAAATCCTTCTTTTTCCTTGCTAAGTCAGAGATATAGGCACCAGCATAATTAAGTAAACCTAAAAATCTTTGAATTTGTTTTTTAGTTCTTAGTTCATCTGGATATTCCATTAGTTTTCTTGAAATATGATTTTGTAAAGATATACCATTATATCCTAATTTATATCCTAGGAATTCAATTTTTTCTTGCTCTATAGTAGCTTTTTTCTCACATAAGACATATGCATTCTGCAAATTGTTGTAGATGGTCTCTGTGTTCTTCTAGGATTGTAGAGCTTATTAATATGTCATCAAAATAAGCAGCGAGAAAAGTATAAAGGTGTTTAAAAGCATTATCCATTCGTCTTTGAAAGATTCTAGGTGCATTTTTAAGTTCAAATGGCATAACTATCCATTCATAAAATCCTTGTGGAGTGCTAAAGCCCGTATATTTTATGCTATCTTCTTCCGTTTTAATTTGCCAGAAACCTGATTTACAGTCAAATTTTGAGAAATATTTTTTATTTTTTATAAAATTAATTAAGACTTCTTTATTAGATAAGAAGTAATTATCTGTCTTGGTGAATTGATTAAGTTTTTTATAGTTTATTACCATTCTAACTTTTATATTTTTCACAAAATCCTTTTTTTTGTGGGTCTCTTGGAATCCGCCTCTCTACGGGTAGGATTGCCGGTAGAGGTAAGACTGCCTACAGTTAGACTCTCCAGACCCCGCGAAAGCGGGATCCATACTGGGAGGTGGTGGTGTTGTACCATTCTAACTTTATTTCTTAGTTTTTCTGCTTCATTTATGACCATAAAAGTTGGAGATGAATAGTTCCTTTTGCTGGTCTTATTAATCTTTTTTCTAATAAATCTTTAATTTGTATGGAAAATTCTTTCATATCTTCAGGGGTATAGAGCATTGGCTTTTCTTTAATTTAAATCTCCTGAGTTAATTCTATTTTGGCTCTTGGATGTTCTGGTTTCCAAAATTGTAAAGGATTCTCAGAATAAATCCGTTTTAATTTGTTAATTAATTCTTCTTTTTTAATTATATTAATTTGGAAGATAGGTTTTTGTAATTGTGCTGAAAGTGCAATTTGTGATTCTCAGAATAAATTTGTTTAATTTGTTAATTAATTCTTCTTTTTTAATTATATTAATTTGAAAGATAGGCTTCTGTAGTTGTGTTGAAAGTGCAATTTGTTCATGTCCCTGTCCACCACGTTTTGCGCGTACTCTGTAAGGGTTCTTATACACTGTATGGTTTAAGCCTAATATGAATATTAATGACTCTTAAATAACTTAAATAAATTGCACTTTAAGCACAACTACCAATACCTATCTTCCAAATTAATATAATTAAAAAAAGAATTAATTAACAAATTAAAACGGATTTATTCTGAGAATCCTTTACAATTTTGAAAACCAGAACATCCAAGAGCCAAAACAGAATTAACTCAGGAGGTTTATATTAAAGAAAACCCAAGGCTCTATACCCCTGAAGATATAAAAGAATTTTCCATACAAATAAAAGAGTTATTAGAAAAAAGATTAATAATACCAGCAAAAGGAAGTTGTTCATCTCCAACTTTTATGGTCATGAATGACGCAGAAAAGCGAAGAAATAAAGCTAAAATGGTAATAAACTATAAAAAACTTAATCAATTCACCAAGACAGATAATTACATCTTCCCTAATAAAGAAGTCTTAATTAATCTTGTAAAAAATTAAAAATATTTTTCAAAATTTTACTGTAAATCAGGTTTCTGGCAAATTAAAATGGAAAATGATAGTATAAAATATACGAGTTTTAGCACTTCACAAGGATTTCATGAATGGATAGTTATGCCATTTGGACTTAAAAATACATTAAGAATCTTTCAAAGACGAATTAATAATGCCTTTAAACACCTTTACGCTTTTCTCATTGTTTATGTTGATGACATCTTAATAAGTTCTACAACCCTAGAAGAACACAGACCATCTACAACAATTTGCAGAAACTGCTATAAAAGAAGGCATATGTCTTAAGTGAGGAAAAAACTACTATAGAGCAAGAAAAAATTGAATTGCTAGGATATGAATTAGGAGATAATGATAAATCTTTACAAAATCATATTTCAAGAAAAATAATTAAATATCCAAATGAACTAAGAACTAAAAAACAAATTCAAGGATTTTTAGGTTTACTTCATTATGCTAGTGCCTATATCTCTGACTTAGCAAGGAAAAAGAAGGTCTTACAAAGTTTGTTATGAAAAAATAATACAAAAGGATGGAGTGACCATAATACTCAAATAGTTAAAAATCTTAAAAAAGAATGCAAAAATTTACCACAATTAAAACTATCTGAACCAGAGGATAATTTGATAATACAAACAAATGCATCTGATAAAGTCTGATCAGCAGTATTAAAAACTGATCTTGACGAAAAATGTGGATATCATAGCGAAACTTTTTCTCAAACTGAAGAAAATTATATTACCATGGAAAAAGAAATTTTAGCTATAATACAAGGAATTAAACAAATGGCGATTATTTCTTTTACCCAAACCATTCAATGTCTTAACGGACAATAAAGCTGCAACTACCTTAGTTAAACAAGTTTTAGATAACGGACCTCATATGCGAAAACTCCATAGATGGCAAACTTTTTTCTCTCGGTTTAACGCTGTTTATGAGCATGTTTCAGAAAACCATAACTTTCTTGCAGACTATTTAACCTGAGAAGCGGAATATCTTAACAATGACGACTCCAGAAAAACTCAAAGAGCTTGAAGAAATCATCATTGACTTCAATGAATACTTAGAAACTGTTACAGTAAATTTACAACATCTGAAAAATGGAGTTCAAGATATTGTCGCAAACATTCGAACTGAAATCGACAAACTGCCCAAAGAACTACCAAAATCATTAGTGATATGAGGAAGAATCTTGAGCAGGAAAAGACTGTCATTGCAGAATTTCGAAAAATATTAGCTCTTTAAGAGCGACTTCCTCAACTACATCAACTATGATAACTATTAGTTCTATGAAACCAATGACTTCACCAACTATTCAAACTACTACTTTAACTCTTACTAAGTCTAGTTCAAGCTCTCCATTTCTCGAAAAGAAGAAAGAAATGCTAGAACTAAAGACAAAACTATTATAAAAAAGAACTATACCTTCAACTACTCAAACTAAAAGATTTGTTTCTTTTGATATCTATGTCCCATTTTTTACAGGATACTACAACATTGCCCAAGTTTACTGGAAACTAAATGAAGTTCCACAAATCTTTTACAGTTGAGGAAAATCTTTATTTGCTCGACTCCCAGCTTGCACTGGCTACCATCTACCAATTTTATGAATTTGGATATATGGATCTTGTATATTGAGACCCCAAATTTACCGAACTATCACACTTCCCTTCACAAAGAATCCAAACACTGGAAACCTTCAAAAAGGCCCAATTTTTTTGAAATTTCATACTATTCCACCTAAGAAAGATAAAGAAAGTGGAATAATCTACCCTCGAATCACCACTAGTCAAGTTGGCTATAACTCACAAAACTTTCAATTAAATATTGAAGCATCTAAGAAATTTGACCAGATTCGCTTCAACGAATCATGGATAAACTAAAGAATAACTAGCAAAACTATAGCTGTTAAATGCCATGGAGATCGTCTTTATACATCCGGATTAAAATGCTTATTACGAGGACCTAACTATGTCCTCATCACAAAAGAAGGAATGCAAGACGGAACATATGACGACGAACTACTAAAATTTCTTCTTCAACTAGAACCAGAAAACTTCCAAAGATCAACAGCTATCGGGAGTAAATTCTTGGAACTACTCAAGAAAGAAGAAGAAAAGCAAACTTTACTGCGGACGGCGAAGATCTTGCCACCATCAAGCCAGATGTAAGGCCAAGATTCTACCGACACTATCAGACAAACTAGCAATTATTATAGACAGCTGTCACTGTCAACTATTCACAACTTTATGACTTTAGCTATCTCGCAATCAGCAAGGCAAACTCCAAAATTTCAACAAAAAGGCGGAGAATTTAAGGCTGTGGGACTATGACAGCTAACAACTTTTGACTCTATGCAATAATGGAACTTAACACTCCTTTCTTTAGCAATACTGCAATAATGTAAGGAGAAGGGTTATCATCCCTTTCGAGTAGTATAAATAAGTAGATCATCTGTCAAGAAGGCAGAGGCATTTGGACGAAGAATAAATCACCCAAAGAGTTATATGCTCTGTATGATGTCTTAATTTCCCTTTTTGGGAAACCAAGTAATAATAGAATTATCTTCATAAATCTCTCAAATTTATGCCTTATTTCTTTCAAAGTTCTTGAGAGGAGAAAAATAATTCGAAGGTCGAAGTAAGTCCAGTAAGGCCCATGAGAGGAAGGGCGTGGCGGCAAACTGAAGAACGACATATTTCCTAGAGATATTCTAAGAAAGGAGAAGGTATAACTCTTCTGAGTTTTCTTGTTAATAGTTTGAATTATTACTTTAGGAGTACCATATTATTTGAAAAGTTTAAACAGTTTTATCTATTCTTCGTTCAAACATGTTCTCTCATCAAAGAGTTTTAAACCTTTCTCTACAAAAAGTTGCCAAACCCCTGTCTTCAGGGCATCAGTGCCCATCTACCAAATTAATTAACAAACAAAAAATTTAAAAGCACACGTAAAATTTAATGATGAGTTATAGAAACCGACTACCATCAAACTCTAGATTAAATCAAGAAGGTGATTATCTAGCCGGTCAAAATTTTAATTTACCAAACTTAAATTACTATACACAAGATAGAGCTTGGGATTATCTTAGATCTGTTGACTGTACTACGAGAAGTATAAGACAAAATTTATTAAGTCACTATAAAGCTAGATTAAATTATCTGCTCACTTTAACAGAAAGTGTACACCCAATTACCATAAATTTAATTAAGAAAAACATAACTTTATTAGAACTCACTTTTGAATACACTGTATGATTTCAGCCTAATATGAATATTAATGACTCTCAAATAACTTATTTTCCAGATGAAGAGAATTAAAAAATAAACTTAAAAAAGGAAAATAACACAAAGGGCCTTTTTGTAAACTATAAAAGGATAGTTTAGTAAACTCACATAATAAAAACAAAATTACACATCGCCATCTCGACCCGTTTACCACCCCTAAATGTCCATAATGAAGGCCATTTCAATTCAACCTCCCCTCCCCCCACCTCCCCAACCCCAAAAAGGGCTATTAACAAAATAAACTGCATCAAGAGATGAGAAAGCAAGGGGGGAGGAAAATGAAGTATCAAGCCAATTATCCGTGACGAGCAGGTAATAACAATTACTTACCCGTTAACAAGGCAATCAAGAAGAAGAGGATATATATCATGTGCCAGAATCAACTGAACCGGGAGAACAGAGCTGTCTTTCAAATTCTCAAAAAGGCAGGAGACCTGCACAAATTCAAAGAACGTCACACGTTGGAATGAGCAAAAGTTAACAAGTTGTCTGCAAATGGTGCACTAAATTACGAAAACATAAACGATAAATGGAAATAAACTAAATCCCACTAGCACAAAATTGTATAACATCTCAATAGTCAAGATATATAACCAGAACACCTTCCTATACATATATAAAAATAAGCACAAATCAAATTCTAGTCTAGAATTATGAATCTTAAATAAATCAGTAGATAGCACAAACAACATTGCAGACTGAAGCAGCTGAAAAAGATCAAAATTTGAACCTAGGAAGGGGGTGCTCTACTTCACCAGAAGAGAAGCATCTACCCCCACTAAGACTTGATAATTCACAAGATCCCGAAATGCATGTTACCAACAAAAACAAGAGGAAAAAAAAAAAAAAACCCTCAGCACTTTTAAGACCTATTTGCATTTATGTCACTCATATCATTCATTTCATCTCAAGTACTGTGGGGGACCATTTATGGGAGCATTTCACCTTAGAGAGGGAAGCTCTGAAATTTTTAGTAAATGGGGCAGTCTGACATTGGACATGTATCCAAGTGGCATTGTTGGACAGTTGTAACCTGACCACTACAGTTGTAACCAGAAGAAAGTGCGTGGATTTCTGTAGAATATCTTAAATACAACCACAAATTGGCTAGGAAACCCATGCGTTGCTAAGGGTTTGCTAAAACAATTATAGAAACAACAGCTCGATAAGTCATGGGGGTTTTTATCGCTGAGCAGAATAATGAACTTCATCATTTGCTGACCAGATATTTAGTATACATAAAATAGAATGGAAACAACACCAGGTATTTGCACCAATTTCATAGTACGGATGCAATCACAGGATAGTAGATAGTTATATACCGTTCTACAAGCCAAACACTTGACTGCTCCAGAATCAGCTTGTAGACCAACTTGCAAGAAAGGCTGACGATGAACAGGCATCAAAAGAGTCAAAACAAGGATGTTAGCCACACAACCTCCTACATGAATTCAAAGATAAGATAAACGAGCTTTGTTCATAGCATTGGCAAAGACCTATGTTCTTACTGAATGCAGATGTGCAATTATCAGTAGTTCAAATTTATTCCCCCAAAGGTAACATCTTCTGCTCACACTACCTCTTGTCATATCAAGCCAAAAAAGAGTCACAACTAGATAGTCATGAAGTTTTGGTACTGGTGTCACTATGTCATAAGTCATAACTGAAAAGTTTCCGAATCAATGAAAAACAGACACCAGGGATTCCATGCTCCCTTTCTTCCCTTTCCCTGATGACATTATATACACCAACATGAATACATGCTCATTCACACTTGATTTTCACCCAAATCTTCCAAAATGTTTCCTGGACAGGTGGGAAGGCACCGGATACTAATAGTTTAGCTGACTCAGAAGGCCTTTCTCGAGAGTGGGTTTGTTCACGTACAAGAAGCTGAAATTGTTTTCAGATAATTTGGATAGTGCCCACACTGACGATTCTCCTTTCTATGCTGGCATTTCAAAAATTGACTAACCCAAGATGCATGGGCCTGTAGACAATTCAACTTGGACACTGTTTCATAATTACCATCAATTTTATCATAGGATGCTCCAAATCAACCTTACAAAAAGATATATATTTTCTTCTTTCCAAAAAGGAAAATACACTCTATTAATGAGAAAGGAAAGAAAACAATGTTATTTTGGGTCTTTCATTTGACCTTTCAAGGGCAGTTTTGACGGCTTGATCTTGGAAAACTAAGCAACAAGCATGGATTCAAAATGTGGCCGATCCGCAACGAAACGGCCGTATTGGAAAGGTTTTTGAGTAGGCCGAACCGTGTTTTCGCCACAATATAAAACACGATTTTCACATTATACTATTATAGCGATTATTCTACATTACGACCGAAACTGCATTTTAAATCCTTTGCCACAAGTAAGTAGCTTGTGAATTATCTTCCCTAATCTTGATCTTTATGCACACGAGCACAAATACTTCTAATAGATGTATCCAAAAGGCTGCTTGAGGTGACTCCTACAGGTCCTCAAAGGTAATATTTTTCCCAACATATTGACTTTGATTGAGTGCCCTGTTTCTGTCCCCATTCCAAAGTGGTTGGTCCCATGGATTCAAAGGACATTCCGCGATCAAACGGGCGCACTGGAAAGCTTTTGAAGTTGAGCAAGCTGCGTTTTACTCCAAAACAACCATATCATGCCACACAATTGTAGCATTAAAGCAATTCCATAATACTACCTGTAAACGCAATTGCGACCAAACATGCACTTTGAATCCTTGGTTGGCTCCTCCATGAGTGCCTAGAAATTTTTCTTGTCGTTGCGCATGCTCCCCCAGTGCTTAACCAGTCGAAGATTCTATCAACCACTATATGCCTATGGTGCTAAACAAAAAGCCATTGGTGGTCTATTTAGTGCAAGTAAAAAGTTTGGCGCCCCCTATACCCAAGCAGGTTGCTAGTAGGAGTCTAGAATGAGATTTGGTAAGGGAGCAAGGAGTATATTTTAGGTGTTGGGAAGCACGTACTGGACTGAGGACTCCTTCTGAACACAAAAGGAATGGCGAACCTACGAGCACAAGTGAGAGTGTACATGGAAACAGTTGACGCACCAAAAACCCTGACCCAAAAGAACTGAAACCCTAACTGATTTTGATCCAAACTAAGGTGATTCCCAACGTGAATGCAGAATACCCTAAACCAACTCAAGTCAATCTGCCATCAGCCTAAATGATCTGACAGAAGCCAAACTGAATAGTCTGATGGGTGGTAATATAAAACATTCAATCAAAGTAGAATTACCAGAGTGAACATTAGCATTATCTACGATTGCTCTTATCGGGTAGTAGCTCCGGTGGGGTGGAAGCAGGTTTTGGGTTTGGTGTGCTTGTCTGCAGGTCGTGCTTTTCTGGGATGTGACGGCATCTAACGCCCCTGGTGGGTTGAGGTATGTCTCTACTCCTTGGTTATTTCGCTCTCCGGTACATTTTCTCCTCCTTGGTTTTGGTTTGCATTTGTTTTCTCTATAAACTTTTTTTCAAAAAAATTGTTTTGTGGGTCTTAAGGAATCGACCTCTCTATGGGTAGAAATACTAGTAGGGGAAGGTTACCTACAGCTAGATCTCCCCAAACCCCGCGAAAGCAGGACTCACACTGGGAGTTGTTGTTGCTGTTGTTGTTGGACTATTGCTCTTATCATAAAAGTACCCAACCCAAACCCAAGCTGGCCTTAAGTACCCAAACTGGCCCAATTCGACCCCAAAATAATATACACCCAGTTCAACCTGACTACCTGACCCATTAGTCATATCCAGGTAGAAGTTTGTGGAAAGGAAGGCAAGGAGGCATGGTTTTGTGCGGTTAATTTACTGGAGTTAAGGCGCCTGGGACTTAAAGATCGATCACCTACAGCAACCAATTGTATAAGGAAGTTAGTGCTCCATTTGAAGCTTCAATTATTTGCTTTACTGAAACTTAGGTGAAGGTTGGTGAAACTCAAGATTGCTTAAAGACTCTTTTCCAGCAATTGCTTTCCTGCTAACAATGAATGTCACTGTATTGATCATGTTCAGGTTTTTCTTCAGATAGCTCTCTTATGGTGAACATCAGCTTCAAAGCTAGCCACATGGTCAATTGTCATTTGTCATGAAGTTGTGGTCACTGGTCTGTCAATTATTTTTTTCCTCTTTCATTTATGGTTACAATTTACTCGCTCAAGATCTTCCCAGGAATACTAGGTAGGCTTACCACAAGGTCTCAATGCCCCTTGGATGGTCCTTTGGTATTTTGAAATAGTTTGATATTATTAGATCACCATAAACTAGTTAGTCTGCTAGTGGATGGTCAGGATATGATATTGATGAATTTAGCGATTGTTGCAACTCACAACCCTACTAGCTTAGTTGACACTCCAGAGAGATTGTCATAGTATAAAAAGTCGGATCTTAATTCACAAGATTTGTTTACATCATTCATTTGGTTAAACCTATTTCTTTGCACAGCTGAGGTTATCCTGTGCTGTTGAAGGCAACAGGGATCTCTGTGTGTAATATATCTTTGCTTAATGTTCAGTTAGTCAAGAATTTTCTTCTATTGTCTGTGAGCTCATCAGACGCACACTGCTAGTTGTCAAATATGTAAAGTTGTTTCTAAGTAGAAAAGGTTGAAATCATAACTGAACACTCTCCGTGAATACGACCACAGAGAACTCTCTAATAGGGTTTCTTTGTTACTGTCCCACTCGGTGATTTTTCAAGATAAGATGCTATTGGATCCCTAATTCCCTATGATGGGATCTTAGTTATAAGATTGGATAACTTTCTCTTTATCAGGTATCTAAAATCAATACAGTTACCCAGAAGAGGAAAATAACCAACTTTTTGTTTACTCCTCTTCTCTGCAGAAACAGCTGAAACAGCTGTGTGGTCATATTAATTTGCTGATTCTCAAGGGAATCCAGCCACCGGGCCACAGCATGTTGCCACATCCTTCACTAATGTTTACAGCAATTTTAATGGGTTCATGGTTGATACTATGGCATTTGGAAAGAGCAAGGAAGATAAAGGTCATATTCTCCAAACAAGGTTAACTACTCGTTTCAACTACTTTCTAAGTTCTAATGAGGACATCAAAGGTATTACTTTCCAGCTTTTTTGGTACAATAACCAAAATCCTTATTGCAAGCTGTGAAATTATAGTTAGTTATATTCCAACCTCACCATACAGGTTCATTCATTACCCCTTGAGTTACATTAAGCTCCATATTCGGAACCATAGCAATCAGACCCTAATAGGATTCCACACCCTGGCAAATTTTATTCTGGCCTGGCTACATATGTAGGCCACAACTTCTAAATCTACATGCACAAAAAGCGAACAAAAATTTCAGAAAGGAGGAGGGTAAATAAATCATTAAATAAAAGGGAACACTGCAGATAATACATAGGAGAGAGACATACGCACCATATACCGTGGTATGAGGGAGGCACCATATTTTGTTTTAAATATTCTCTCTAGACAAGCAACAAGGGCATTTTCCAATTCGGGCACTTCTGCTTTGGTTTGGAGGACACTGTATGTCAAGAATGGAAACTTTAATCCAATTGAAACCAAATCAATACCTCTGAAACTTTGCCTGTTTTGGGGGGGGG
>NCQV01138606.1:0-10014 GCA_002740545.1 Lophocereus schottii | reverse complement strand
ATATGTAGGTATGTATGTATTATATACAACACATAGAGTTACATGCAAGTTTTCAAGGCAATTTAGAAATAATAAATAATTATTCTATGAAGGTTATAGAGAGTTGACATTAATAAGGATGTAATGTTATTTTTAAAATATCTATTTTATTATTTAAAAATTCAAACCTAATGCAATGGTTGAGTACATACTCAAAAAAAATGTATACTTGAAACTTCTTTTATAAAAAAATGCCTCAATGGAAAAAAATAATAATAGTGATAGTATTTTTAGTACTTACCCCAGTTCTTTGTAGTTAGACTAAAATTCTCATTATTTCTTTATATCAACTTATTAACGCTGATCCAACAATTATTCAATGATAGTTTGAAAGTATCATTTACTTATTCAAAAATTTGATCTCGCGGCAATGCACTAGTCTTGGCTAGTTTATATATATGATATGATTGCACGAAACAATAGACCAATTTTTTTTTAAAAAAAAGCCTAATCCCATTTCCAGACTATAAAGATTTTCATCAACTTTGTAATTCAAAATCTTTTGCCTCGAACCTGGGTAGATCTAACTAGCGCCCATAAAACAAGAAGGCTGATGCCAAATCCCAGCCTATGTGTGTACCCACGTCTACCTATCCTTCGTGCCTGCTTGTTGACCTAGTTCTGGTTTGGTATGAATTTAATTTTATGGATTATATTAATTAATTTTGTGGAAGTTTAAATTTAGTTGAAGTTTGTTATTTGTTATCTATCTTGTTGACCGGTAATGGTCACAAAAGTTAATGGTCATAATCGCCTTTGATTTGGCGGTTACACTTGGGGATTAATTGTGTATTAATCAACCATGATTTTGCTGATTCTGTTTAAGGCTTTGTGTATCTATAAATAGAGGATGGATTATGGGGGTTAATCATCAGAAAATCAGCAAGCTCTCCTCTGCTCTAAAAAACTCTCTGCTCTTTCCCTCATTCAAACCTATCCATCATCGTGGGTTCGGGTTTTGGGCGTGAAATCCTCGGTGACTCTAGTATCATCTGTTCGTGGGCAGACTTCTAGTAGGCGTAAAGGTCCGAGCATTTCCGTATCTAGGTAATCCTAAACTTATCTACAGTGGTATCAGAGCCCGCCTCTTCAGATTCTAGCCTCGAACATATGATAATGGTCATCAAATTAGAAATCGAAACATGAATCTAGGCAATATGTTTATACGCAATTCCATGTGATTATGCCAGTATAATGAATTTAATTGTGGGGCAAATTATTATGAGTTAATCTGTCTGAATTATTCTTTTTGGTCAGAATGTATATGCTAATATGCCATGTTAATAAGACAGTATGTTTATGTCTCGATTTATAATCTAGGTTATACGTTTCGATGTGAAGCATATTAGACATGAAATGATGCTAATCAGAATATCGAAATGTAATACTGCTCAGTTTGAATATGCCAAAATGCAATACATATTTCATATTTCTGTTCACGCATCAACACTCTAGAATTTCTGTGTGAAATAGAGTATAAATTTTTTTTTTTTTTGAAAATCTTGCCCAGATTACAAGATTGCACTTTATTTTCGAGTAATTGAACAACCAAATCTGAGACCCTCTGCCTTACCCTCACACCTCCAAGATTTGACCACAGGCCTCCACTTTTCTATCACCGTGACTCCACTTCTCAGAGACCCCCTGCCACCATCCCTGCCAAAAAAAAGGGGATAGTCTTACCTGAAGCCATCAGATCCGCGCCGGAGGGGTGGCGCGTGTGAATCACGCGCCGTCGGCGAAAGCGAGGTTGGTCGTTTTCTTCCCCCGGTTCGCCTGGAAACTCGCCGTTCTACACCCTCTGGTCGAAAACAACACCAAAACCGCCCAGCAGTGTGGCTCATGTCACACATGCGCCGTCGCCTAGGTGGCGCGTTGAGCACGTGGACGGTACCAGGCGACTCGTTGTCGGCCGATCTACGCGGTGATGGTGGATTTTTTTCATTTGGAGAATGGTAGATCAAGCCCATGGGGCAACTTTATGCGGCAAAATATGGCGGATTCATCATTTGGGGTTGTTTACGGTGGTCGAAGTAGCCATAGCTGCTAAAGCACTGAAAAGTGTCAGTTAAAAGGGACAATAGACTCGGTTCTGGGACAGAGAAACTGAGAAACAAGGTCTCGGTGAGAGACCGAAACCGAGGAGCATCGCTTGAGAAGGAGAACAAGGAAGAGAGAGAAAGAGAACTTGAGGGTCAAAGAAACACGAAGGCTGTAGAAAACAAGGAGCCGAAAAAGGGGGGTTTGGGTTTATATGAGGGTCATTTTTTTAGGGCCTCATTTTTTTTTAAAGATTAGTTTATGATAATGTTATATACTTGGGCATTAAAAAGTTCTAATATGGTGCTTGAATGCATTATTATAACATTAATATGTTTAATCTTTATATGTTTATTATCACATATCAATAGCATATAAATTCGTTTTATATGTTGTTATGTTGAATGAAGCATTCCTGAATTAAATTTTTTGAATAAGTCTTTTTTTTGAATACATTAATATGTTTAATGTTTAGATGTTAGTAATTCTGTGCTCAAAACATGTAAATTTGTTTTATATGTTATTATGTTTAAATATATATATATATATGAATTAGTTTTACATACATATGAGTTGAAGAAATAATCGTTATGTAAATTAGTTTTACATACAATACAATAAAATATCTGTGTGATATTTGTCTAAATGTTAATTTGTTTAACATATTGTGGTCCATATGAATATTTTTATGGAAATGTTGTAGCAATTAAGTTATTTAAATTTTCTAGTTCACGATTATATGAGATAATTATGAGCTTGACGAAATTTTCGATCATATCACATGAATGATGAAACTTTAATAATTTAATTACTTGAGAAAACATGTGCCTGATGTCCATCTTTTAAATTGAACTTGTAGATATGACAGCTAACAGTGCAATGATTAATGAACTTTCCACTACTCAGAAGTTAGATGGGTCTAATTATGACATGTGGAAATAGAAGATTCAGTATCTTTTGAATGAGAAGGACCTGCTGGAACACTTGACGGTAGCTAAGTTTCCGCCATCTGACACGGATAAAGATGGCAAGCCAATTGATGCTTTTTCTGTGCAGTATCAAGAGAGCTTACAGGCCTACCAAGACTGGTCTAATAAGGATCGAAGGGCACAATTTACTATATTGTATTTCATGCACGACGACCTTATTGGAGAATTTGAGCTGTGTCCCATAGCTAAGGATATGTGGGACCAACTCAAAATCCGTTTTGGTCAAACATCTAAGACAAGGCTTCGTACCTTACAACTCAAGTGGATTCAGTACCAAAGGCATTCCAATCGTACCATGACTGAGCATTTACGAATTAAGAGTGACATAATTCGTGATCTCAAGGCTGCTGGTAAGGAAATTTCTGAGGGGGAGCAAGTCCTGAATGTGATTCGGGCTCTCTCTATGGAATCTCAGCATTGGAATCATGTCAAGACTATCTTGACACATTCTGAACATATTAAGACCTTTGCTGAGGTCCAAAGCCACATTGAAATGCAAGAAGAACGCCTGAAAATGTTAAGCACTTCTCATGTGGCTTTTGTTGCCAAGGGAATAGGCCTAAAAGCAACAAGAATAACCGAAGCCGACAGGCTAAGAAGGGTTATCACGCCCCTCAGAATGGTAGGTTGAAGGCTGGGATTGCCAAGAAATAGAATGCTAAAGGCAATGGAGGGATCAATATAGCACGTGTGAAGTGCTATAATTATGGAAAGAAGGTCATTACGCTCGGGATTATCTTGAGCCGAAGAAGGTACTTTCTTCCACTTGTTCTCCTGAGTTACATGTATGCTCCCAGGCATTAGTTGCTAATTCTCTTCCTAATTGGGTTGTAAATACGGGAGCAAGCAAGCACATAGTTCGAGATAAAGCTGGGTCTGTGGATTTTCACCGGTACCCGATGGGTTCACAAACTGTCGTGGTGGGTAACGGCAGTGAAGAAGATGTTCTAGGTGTTGGAACGTACCAGCTCATCTTGTAAGGAGGAAATAAGCTACTCCTTTTTCATGCCCTCTACGCACCTGGGGTGCGAGTTTATCTTTTGTCTTTAGTTTCTTTAATGAAATCAGGTTTTGATTTTAGTTCTTATCCAGATGGTTTGAACATTATGTATGGTGGCAATGTGTTTGGCCACGCAACCTTAAAGAATGATTTCCCTGTATTAGATTTAGATAATTGATATGATAATTCTCCTTCTGTTTTTGTCTCTAATCTTGATTTTGATTCTGAATCTATTAAATGGTATGCTAGGCTTGGTCATATTGGCCAAGATAGGATGAGTAGACTAGCTAAAGAAGACCTTCTAGACCCACTCACTAAGGTTAAGTTACCTAGATGTGAGTCATGTCTAGCTGGCAAGGCGACCGCGAAGCCTTTTGGTAAGGCTTCAAGGGCGTCAAGCCCTTTAGAGCTGATCCACTTTGATATTTGTGGACCCATGAATATGAAAGCACGTCATGGGGCTTTCTATTTCCTCACATTCATAGATGATTATTCAAGATATGGGTATGTGTACCTATTATCACATCGCTATGAAGCACTTGATGTGTTCAAACGTTTTGAGGTTGAGGTTGAGACCCAATTAGATCGTAGAGTTTCGAACTAATCGTGGTCGTGAATACCTCTCACAGATATTCAAAGAATTTTGTGAGAAAAAGGGTATACGAAGACAACTCATGATTCCTGGCACTCCATAACAAACGGTGTGGCAGAACATAAGAATCGAACATTGCTTGACATGGTCAGGTCAATGATGGCACATGCCAATCTCCCAATTAGTTTTTGGGAGGATGCACTGCTTACGGTGGCTTACATCCTTAACCATGTGCCTAGTAAGAGTATATCCGCTACCCCATGTGAGTTATGACATGGTAGAAAGCCACCTTGGAATATTTACGCCCATGGGGTTCGTTTGGTTATGTACATAACCTAACTCACAAACATGGGAAACTTGGTCCATAGGCCACTAAAATAGTGTTCATTCGATATCCTGAACATTCTAAGGGATATGTTATGTATGGTGAACACCCTAATGGTGGTATGACCGAAGTAGATTCACGTAATGTTGATTTCCTTGAGGATGAGTTCCCGAGCATTGGTGAAATCAAATAGGACACGACGTTGTGTGAGTTACCGGCAAATGATCGACTATCCCTCGGTGAGGGGGAGGATTTAAACACTCACCCTGTCACTGAGGACAGTACTCTTCCATTGTTTGGAAGAGATAATGAGTTGTTGGTTGCCCAAGAGAATCATCCTGAGAATGAGGTTCGTCCTCCTTCTCCAATACATGAACACGAGGCTAGTCCACTTGCATAATGACCATGATTCTCTCTCAACTGAGGATTCTATACCTCTTAGGGATAGGGGGAAGAATACCTCAGAGGGTCAAACCAGCACAGGTCCTGTGCTTCGGAGGAGTGAGTGTAGAAGAATACCTCGACGATATTTTCAAATTGAAGAGGAGATATTCCTATGCGCTCCTTTAGAAATAGAAGAGCCTACCTCTTTTTAAGAGGCTATCGATTCACCAAACCATAAAGAGTGGATGGAAGCCATGAGGGATGAAATGGACTCAATGGTGAGAAACAAGGTTTAGGAACTTGTTGATCTTCCTCCCGCACGTAAATCAATTGGAAACAAGTGGGTTTTCAAGATAAAAGTTGGGCAGATGGATCAATCGACAAGTTCAAGGCCCGTTTAGTGGCGAAGGGGTTTACCCAAATAGAGGGGGTAGACTATGAAGAGACTTTTTCTCCTGTGGTAAGAATTGCCTCTATTCACCTTCTTCTAGCCTTGGTTGCCCATTTGGATTTAGAATTGTTCCAAACGGACATAAAAACTGCTTTCTTTAATAGAAACCTTGAGGAAGAGATTTACATGGATCAGCCTATTGGTTTCGTATTGAACGGTCAAGAGGACAAAGTTTGTCGCTTAAAAGATCCATTTATGGACTCAAGTAATCTTCCAGAGTATGGTACTTCAGATTCCATAAAGCCATTATTTCTTCTGGCTTAAACATGGTTTCTGAAGATCACTGCGCGTATGTTAAGAAAACTACAAAGGGGACTATGTTTCTTACTTTGTATGTTGATGATATACTATTGGCTGGAAACAACATGGAGATGATCAAAACCACCAAGCAGTGGTTGTCCTCCATCTTCGATATGAAGGAGATGGGTGAGGTCAGGTATGTCCTAGGCGTAGAGAAAACTCGGAACCATTCTAAAAGGCTTCTTAGATTAAGCCAAGAGGCATACATTAACAAAATTTTAGAACGTTTTCGAATGCATTACTCTAAACCCGTGGACACTCCAGTTGAAAAGGGTTTAACCTTAACTCTCAACCAGTGTCCTGAGACAGACAAAGAGAAGGAGAGGATGAGCAATGTTCCTTATGCTAGTGCAATAGGAAGTCTAATGTATGCCATGTTGTGTACACGGCTAGACATTTGCTTTGCGGTTGGTTTGGTAAGTCGTTACCAAACCAACCTAGGGCATGCACACTGGCAAGCCATCAAAAGGATCTTTCATTACCTGCGTGGTACGAGTGACTTGGTCCTTTGCTACCAAGGTGGAGATCTTAAGTTGAGAGGATATACAGATGCTGATTGGGGTGGAGATCTAGATGAATCTATGTCTACCTCAGGATATGTGTTCACTCTAGGTGGTGGAGCAATATCTTGGTGCAGTAAGAAACAAGACTGCATGGCACTTTCAACCATGGAAGCAGAGTATATTGCTTTCTGTCTTGCTACTCAAGAGGCAATATGGCTAAGGAGTTTTCTACAAGATCTTGATCTCACTCCGGGGTTAATGATCCTGTAGAAATGTTATGTGACAATATTACTGCTATCCAATTTGCAAGAAATCCAAAGTTCCACAGGAAAACTAAGCATATTCAGAGGCCTTATCATTTTGTACGAAACGCTATAAAACAGAACGAAATTGCCATTAAGTATGTATCTACAAGTAGGATGATAGCAGATCCTTTAACTGAACCTATTCCTAGAGACGCTTTCAAAGCTCATGTGATGAGCTTAGGTCTATGTAGGACTTAGTTTTTGGATGTATCTAAATGTACGATGGACATGTCATTACTTATATTAAATATTTATGAAATAATGAATGATGTTTATGTTTCAAATGTTTATAAATATACAAGTATGTTATAAGGCACACTGTTATGTCACCAGGCTTCTGATTGGCCTAGTCACACAGGCAATCACCCTGACGCTTAAGTAGCGGACAGGATGAGACTAAATTATATTGGCACTAGGTGTACAATATTGATTATTTATACTAAGAGTGTATGAATAGAAAGTATAGTCGCCTTAGTAAGTCTAAGATGAGACTCAAGGGGAGTCGAATATGAAATGAGTTTTCATATCGAAGCCTTACAGCCGAATCTTGAGTACTAAGATTAACATTGGGTATGTTGGTCTAGTAGCTCAGGTTGGTTTTTTAGGTAAAAGCCAAGCCTGTGATTCGCATGGTATAGAAGAGTGACATGCCCAGTTTAGGGGGAGCTATGCCATGACACACTATCATACTGTGTATGCTGAAAGTTGACCTATCTGATGAGTGATAAGTGAGTTCCTTTCCTTATCACTGTGTGACCCTCATTAGCGATACTCCTTGACTTAGAGTTATAATATGAAGTCGAAGTTTGATGTTGCTACCTTAATGTGTTATCCAAGCGCTAAGATGTATACAGTCCAGCGGAGCACATTAGGAAAGCAGTCATGCTAAGATGGATTATTTTAATTGTCAAGAATAATTTCTTCATCACCATATCAAGCTCGGGCGATTATATTTAGTATATGATCAATTGATATATCAGGCATAAAGGGACAGTGTATATCATTGGTGATGTATTTGAATGATTCGGGGTATTGGTGTTTCATGTAGGTGCCATGTCAGTTAGATGGTGACTTGATATAGTACTAATGGTATTATTTTTGGTCGCACGCCCAATTCCCAGTATGATGAGTGATGGATGATTGTTGGCAGAGAGATTTGAGATTGATGGTCTTTATGACCGAGGGGGAGCTGTTGACCGGTAACGGTCACAAAAGTTATTGGTCATAATTGCCTTTGATTTGGCGGTTACACTTGGGGATTAATTGTGTATTAATCAACCATGATTTTGCTGATTCTGTTTAAGGATTTATGCATCTATAAATAGAGGAAGGATTATGGGGGTTAATCATTAGAAAAATCAGCAAGCTCTCCTCTGTTCTAAAAAACACTCTGCTCTTTCCCTCACTCAAACCTAGCCATCATCGTGGGTTCGAGTTTTGGGCGTGAAATCCTCGGTGACTCTAGCAGCACCTGTTCATGGGCAGACTTCTAGCAGGCGTAAAGGTCTGAGCATTTCCATATCAAGGTAATCGTAAACTTACCTACATATCTAATTTCTGACTGCGCTTGTTTAAATCCTGAATTCACTACTGTATTTGGTACGTGTACATACACCTACATGTAGATAGGTATGCATGTATTATGTATAAGAGCCCATTTCTTGTTGTTTTGTGTAAACTATAGGATTATTACTCAAAATCTTAGAAATACAAGTGGAAAACATGATTGTGCAAATCCTTTTTGAACATTCATGCTGCTGTTGAGATGGGCCTGTCAGAATGTTTCCATGATACTGTGTCTGCAGTCACAACCTGAACCATGAAAGCACATTTTGACTCCTTGTGCACTTGGGGCTCATCCCAACCTCCTTTTGTTTTCTTTTAGCTGTTGCATTTTTTTTTTAGGTGTTTTTGATTGAATGAGAATTCAATGCCTCGCACCTGCGATTTTTCCTCAAGTTTTCTGGATGCTAGCTTTTCACCAAAACTCAGCTTGGATTTTGTATAATTAGTTGTATTTGGGGATGTCTTCTCAACTGCATTATTTCTTATTTGCACCCACATCAACTTTTCTATTTTCCATGGATGAGTGTTCTTATATGTATACGTATATCCACGTATGTATATATGTGCACAGGAGTGTGTGCAGAGTAAATTTTGGCAATCAAATTTATGTTATCATCTAGGGAGATCTTGATCAGTTTGTGTTTAATTTGAATATGGTTTCTCAGCTTGCTTTTCACTGTCGCAAAATATTGGCAATGTTGGCAAAAGCAAACTTTGTTATGTGTAGTCGAATATGTTGGGCCTCTGGTGTGCTGAGGAGATTTATGTGGGTTTCAGGTAGGGATGTTATTGATGATGCTGTCAAAGATGGGGAACTCAGAGTGTTTATTGTTTGGGTGAGGTTTCTGGGAATACTATAGGTGGACGTTTAATGGCTTCATTGAAGAAGATATCAGCTTTTGCTGTCAAATTCTGTGGTGTTGGTGGGTAAGTTATTATGCTTTCATCCATTTGCATTACTGATGTATATTTTTTGTCATCTTATCCCTTGCTGCCTTGCAGATGATGTGCGTGTTTTGCCAGCCCCCAATTCACTTTGTTGACTTGCCTTTATCAATTAGGTTTACTTTTCCATTTAGTATGGTATGGTGAGAAGCTGAAAGTAAGTAGTTACCCTTTTCAAGCCACAACTTTTGTATGTTCATGAATGTGAATTTCTTTGTTTATTTTTGAATTTTGAGTATGTTCTCCTGACGTCCCGAGAAAGTGCTTACATGAGGACTGTAAAGTCTTTTTCTTCTTCTGCTAGGAAGTGCAATGTCAGTTCTCCCTAACTGTCTGTGATCCAACTATCCAAGTGCTATAAAAGTCTGCCTAGCAACCTAGTGGACTTAGATGTTTTCTCTGTAATTGACTATAGAGATTTTCCTTATACTTTGTTGCAGATCAATGATGCCCCAGCATGGACTGCAATCTCTGTTCCCTATGGAAGATGTTGAATTCGTGAGTATACAGCCATAAGAGGAGGGTGAATTGTGATGTCTGATTTTCGCGTTGTAAATAACAAACACCCTCACAGA
>NCQV01138581.1:3198-13357 GCA_002740545.1 Lophocereus schottii | reverse complement strand
TCGTAGCGTGTCACGAACGCTCCACTCGGACTAAAATGCAAAAAACCACAGCGATAATGGATAAGCGTACCTCACTAATGCTATTTTTCAATTTTCGCAGCAAAAACTATTTCTGGAGCAATGTGGCCGGGATTTGGACGGCGGAAGGCAGAGCCGATGAGATTGCCATTGGTGGTGGGCCAAATTTGAGAGTGGCAGGCCGCGATTTCTGTCTGGCGCGACGGCAGTTGGTGGTGGAGTCCAGCACTGGTATCAAGACTGGCGAAGGAGCGAAGGAGTGAAGACGGGGGTGGTCGGTGGGGACTGGAGACTGAGAGGCGAAGGTCAAAGAGGGGTGGTAGTGGTAGGTGGAGCGTCTGGGGACTGGAGAGCCGAAAGGTAAGGGAGAAGCCATAGTGAGAAGTGAGAGTTAGGGTTTTAGCATTTAAGATGAAAATTTTTAACTAAATTTAATTTAATTCAAACGGAATTTTTGGGGGCTTGGGCAGGTTGATGGTAATTGTTTGTAATTCAGAAAATTATAATTTTGGTCAACAAAAGTAAGTGATGGGTTGTAAAATATTTGAAGAAATTAACTTATTAATTTATATTTATATTAATTATATTTATAATAATTATGTTAATTATGTGATTTTTTAGTAATATTTATGTTAATTATATGGCCATTGTTTTTGTGTCATTTTTATGTTAATTATGTTGTATCATTTATATACTCATTTGTTTGGTTTAACTAAACTATTTCAATGTTATACCGTTTGTACTACTCTATAACCTTATAATTTGCCGTAAAACTTCCGTATGTTGTTTTGTTTCACTATCGTCACAATTGGCCTATTGTAATCTGGTAAAATAAGAACTATGCTACAAAGTAACATTACTTAGTGAATTGTGATACTCAAATAAAAATATAGATTACAAAATCAACTATGTGAACCTACTCAAGCAGCGATGGACGTAATCCGTTCCGCGATTGTTGTAACCGAACGCTCCCGTGTTAACGGAACTGTAACTGCAAACGCGGCCGAATCCGCGTTTTAAATCCCTACCCGCAGCCCACAAACAAACAAACAAGCAAGCAAGCAAAAAAGAGCTAATAACAGGGCTTTTTCGTTTTAGGTCCAGCTTTATAACAACGCATTTTTATGCACAAAATCCTAGCATAATACAACCACATACCTTTGCGTACCTGCTTGATAATTTTCTATAGGAATAGGCTTTGCCTAGATTTACACAATCCTCAAGGAAATACAAAAGGTTACACAACAAATTTAAGTTTCACATTAGGGGGAGAGGGAAGGGATTTAACAAAGGAAGACATAGTATTATACATTTCAAATGAAGGATATGTTGCTTGGAAAAGTTGCAGGAGAATTCCAAATCCAATTTTGTATCAAAACCAAGGAAAAAATGTAAAATCATGCAGAGTAGACTATGAACAAACTGCTCAAATTTGAAAGCTGATGCCTTACCATTCCCCATTGGAAAGAAAGCTTTGTTTACCAGCTGATGCAAATGTCGCTGTTTCACCGACAACTGCAAATTATAAGAGAATGATGAAGGAAAAAACAAGAGTAATTAAATAAAATGAGTAACAAAGTCTTAATTATGATTCAAACATCATCATCTATTGCATTAGAGGGTAGATGCCTTTTCATTCTCAACAGTGCCTAAAAAGCTTTCAATATCAAATAATACTCTAATACATTGCAAAGCAACTATTAAGATTATAAGAAAGTATTTATTCCATTATTATTGTCGGATGCATAAGCTTTGTACTAGAGTATATAATATTTGAGCTCCTTAGGCCTTAATAAGTGCCAACCAGTTTGTACATGTGTCAACATTTTGAAGGATTTTTACAAAATTTTGAATATAATTTTTTCCCGCTAACAATGCCACAGGCCAGTAAATCAGCCACTCCCATTCTATAAGAGAATGTATCCTTTATCTTCAGAACACCTGCTTCTGTATCACCAAGATGTGACAGGTAACAAATATCGAGATTCACCATTGCAAAATGGCTGCCCCCTTGTTTTTGGTTTTTTTTTGGGGGGGGGGAAGGGGATGGGATTTTAGATCCCCCCCCCCCTCTCTCCCAGGGGGCAGGAGGTGCACAAATAATAGACTCATCCACAAGGTCAAATAAGTCAAAATATCAGGAAGTATTACCTATTACACAGGTGATGATAAAATCAAAACGATTTTGACCATCCCTCCAGTAGTTTACAAATCCATAGGCATAAATCTTTAAGGCCATTTCAATAACATATATCCAACCTGTCAAAAAGAAAAAGTGACACATGGATAAAACACTATACAGACCATGCATTATGAAGAACTTAAATCAAACACCTTGTAGCAATCAACGAGATCTTTGACCCTTTTGCACGCATTCCCATTTGTGAAAAATATCAGACAAACACATCCAAATGGCATAACAAATTCGAGGCATTCAGCTCTAATTTCAATTTGGTTCATCATTGTTTGTGGGGCCTGGATCATCAATATAGTAGAAGACATAAAAAAAACCTATGCAAAGGTGGAAAAAGAAATCACTGAACAAATGTACAGTTGAAGAAGGATAAGGGAGAAGAAGAAGAGCCCAATGATTTTGAAGTTTACACTAAATTCTTGAGGTTTATAATGTGCATCTCATTTAATTATTGAAGTCTAGTCCAGATGCCTGATTCCATGCATTACCCTTCTTTGTCTATGTTTCAAGCGAGGTTAAAGGGACAAGTGTCCCCATATGACAGATTTCTTTCTATTTTTTCTTATTGTCAAAAAGTCCCCAAAAGTACAAAGCACCTTCACTGACTCTGATCACCCAACCGCACATGTGATGTGAAAAGGTTTGAGTTGAGTGCAGGAGTGACACCATTTTAGTTGGGAACAGGATGCCTTGGTACACACAGCTGCCTGGCTCAACTTCAAAGGGAAGCCAACTCCAGAGGAAGCCCAGGAATGACAGCTGAAGCTGCCAATGTAACTAGCAAGGGGCTGTGTATTGAAACACTGTGCATGCAATGTGTAACGAAGTCCATGCAAAGAAGAATGTTGGCAAGAGTAATAATGCTTTGACAGAATCTTTCTAAGCAGTCAATTGACTTACTTCATCAATGTTATTTTCTTTTCGTTAAAAATGATGTCAGTTACTATGCATGGAAGGTGTAATATGCTGGCTAAGCGACTAAGACTATCTTCTCCTGCCCTAGATGCATTAAGGTAGATTTATTCACTGGTGTGTTGCAACTCCTACCTACCTTAACAATTTTAGCTGCTAAATCAAATGTACGAGGATTTTGTGTTCTTGATGGGTTTTCGAGAGAGAACCTATGTCATAACGTGGAAAACATCGTAACAACTTTAGATGCTTAATCAAATGTGCAAGTAGTAGAAACAAACGTTGAGATTAATCTATGTCCTAGACATGGAAAACAGATTGCTAAGTCAGTGCAGGTGGGTGCAGTTCAGGTTGGATCATTCTTATTACGAGATTATCCTAAAAATAGAAGCTATAATACTCAAGTAAACTCCAGTCAGGTTGGTTCATGTTTGGATCAGAATGAAGGTGGCAGAGTTTGGTTGTCAATTCAGGTGGGTTATATTGAAAGTTGAAGCATTTTCAGACATCTAGAAAAATGGAGTGTTTATTGTTTAAGAGGGAGTTGCATATGGTAAGTCGTCACTTTTCATAACGAAAGACAGATGCTCAAGAGATATGCCTTTAGGAGAGACAAGAACAGATAAGTCTCTACAATGGAAGTCACATGGTGTTATTATGAGTTGTTGGACTTAATAATATGGTATGTTCCACGATGTTGTATTAGTTGCTGTTAGACATGAGTTACATAGTGATTGGTGGCACGCTGTTATGTAGTAAAAACAGCCACATTGGGATTGCAATCATGATCATGAGATTCATAATACAAAAACAGTACTTTCTTTCTCTATCCCCTCAACTGCTTCTCTCTCTCACTCTCTCTCTCTCGCTCTCTTTAAACTCTCCGCCCCCGGGCTCCTTTTCCTTTTCCTTCTCTGTTCTCCTTTTTCATCCGTCCCAGTACTTCTCATCCTCGTGTCCTGTCAAATCCTCACAATTGATGTCATTACCTATTCTAGGTCATTAATACGTCTCTCATAACGGAGATCCAGTTCATTAGGCAATGAGATTATAGACAACTACAACAGAGGGATGGAGACAAGCTCGCTCTATTTCATTTATTCTAAATTCTCGAAGTTTAAAAATCTTCTCTCTATGTTTAATGGTCTTCACTTTTTATGCTACCTCTATAATTCCAAAACCTACTTAGTTGCTCATGTAACTAATTTTCTACTTTTGTACGCACATACTAGTGGGGCTCCATTTCCTTGGAGGGCATTCGCTGATAACCAAGTACCCATCTCATGGTGGAGGAGAATAAACCTTTATGGAGATAGATCCTAGGTTGTACCTGTAAGATCCATCTAGAAAGATGACCCAGAACAAAAGTCATACCGATCAATTTTAAAAAAAAAAAAAAGAAAAGTATCCAGTCATTGGGCTGGATAATAAGTTATGGCTCAATTCTAACTCTGTTATGTGCTAGTTTTCTGTTCATGAGATGGTTGTATGAGATACCAGTGCAACTTGTATTCGAAAATTTGTATAAGGTTGAGATGTCGACAAATGTGTTGACCTTATTTACACTTGCAATAGTCTCCACAGACATTGTATTTCAGGTTTTAAATAGATGCTTTGAAGAATAATGCCATTTTTTAGTAATTCAAAGGTGAGCAGGTCATTATATTTATAGCATTGTGAATCTTCCAGCTGGGGGGGAACCTTGGTGATAACACACCTGCCTAAACATATGATACACACAGCACACCATTCAACTTAGCACAGGTATGAATGATTGATATCAAAAACTACAAAATAAAGAGATTTATCCAAGAAAAATTCACGTTCCACCATCTAAAAATACAAATACTAGGGTGCATAAGTCCTTACCGAACACAAATTCTACCACTTGCCAGCACTTTTGAGAGGAGTTATCCTGTATATCAAGCTGAAATTTAAATGTAACAGTGTCAGTAAATAGTAATTGACACAAAAAATGCAAGGCCAAATCCAAAGCAAGTCTCCCTGAAATAAGAAATTCAGAGCAATTGGAAGACAGTGTTTTCGATCCAGCAGAAGAATTAGATCATACCGTTGTTTCAATGATTACTGCGATCAGATTAATTACAAGGATAATAGCAATAATGTTTCCAAAGACTGGACCCCGCACAAAAGCTTTCAAACTTTCAGAGACTGGTGAATGGTAAATTGACGGGCATGCCTCAAAGCAAGATGGCTGCACCCAACCGGAAAGCCAAGGTTATAGGATCAGTGAAGCAGTCCAACAAGAACCTAAGCAAACCTAGGTAGCAAATGCGCCAGTGACTTACACATTCCTCCTCGGAAAATTTTAGTGCAATGGCATGGCAAAGATCAGCAAATTCATCCGAATCAATCTGCAAGTAACAAAAAAGTAACAAAACACCAAGAGAAAATATAGCTACTGTAAATATATGCCTTTCTTTCAGCAGAATATGACCCTATATATTGCCTGTTAACTAGTATCAAAGACCATTTCCATTAGACATAGCATAAAGAATAAAAAGACAACTCAATAGCATGCTCCACATAGAACAAGAATAAGTCCATCATAAGTACCTCAAAATCACCACTATCATCCAACTCATCAAAAATTAATCCAAAGTCTTCTTTTGATATCTTCGGTAGTGTCCTGTAGGAAACACGGAACTGATGATGCAATTTGTATGACAAAGAATGTAAAGAAGACGTGTTCAAAGTGTCTCATCAAATATGTACTTTAATTACAGAAGACTTCAGTGCAAACTAGAGCACTATGATGTGCACGTTAAGAGGTATTGGGATGCAAGTTTTACCTGTATTTGTTCAATTCTTCGAACAAGTGCATACACTGTTCTTTATCTAGATATCCACGATTCTGTAATAAGAAGAGACTTCAAAAGTAGGAACACAAGACAGGCCAAAATGTTTTTAAAATAAAAAATCATTGCAACAAATCGTATCACTAAACCCACCGAAACAATGGGGAAAAATCATAGCAACAAGAGGAAACTCGAACATGAAGTGTATCAGTACAGCAAAAGACAGATGATTCAAGCAAAGCAAAAGTTCAAAGCTTCTAGCAATCTTCTAGGGAAAGTAGCAGTCCCATGATAACGAGGATCAAAAGACGTCTCCAAATGCACACAAAGTGAGGCAACCTTAGTTCGAAACTTACATTACTATCAATCAAACAGAAGGCTTTAAGCAGTATACGTTTCCTCCGATTGTCTTTCTCAGCAACCTGTTTTGCAAGCTGCAACCAAGAAATGAAAACACTAATGTCTAAAATACTTTCTTCTAGCACAAAATAGTAAGACATTGCTTGGAACAAAGAGGTGTTCATGCCCAAATCATAAGTCCACAAAGTAGCACACACTGTAAGAAAGGACCCTACCAGAAAGCCAAAACAAGAAAAGGCGCACCTCACTTTTGAAGCTATCATACACAACGGCAAGAATCAGGTTGGTGACGAAGTAGACCCCCAATAAGATGTACAATACAAAGAAAAGGGAATACCAACGTGATACCCTATGGCCACACACAAAAAGTAAAAAGTGTATATTAGAATGTCATGTGTGTCATTGTAATTGATCAACACAAATACAAATACAAATTAGTAAAATTTTAAAAAAAGAGTCTAATTTGAAAATTGACATTCATGCCATGAGGGCGACAATGTGTGACATAATACCAACAAGACACAAGATTTACAATGTTTCATGGCCACTAACCAGGAGTACTGACTGCTATCTCTTCTTCTTAAATCTAACCTTAAAACTTAATTGATCAAATCTATAATTTCATGCGTAAAATATGACAATTTTTAGTTTGAAGTGGTAAATCACCAGCAGCAGATAAGTTAGCTTTCAGCAGGCTTCAAATATTGAGCTCCTAGCTCTCTCTCTCTATTTTAGAAGTCTAAAACATGGTAGGCACAGCACAGAAGCCTCTATCTTCACTCACTGGAAATATTTCCTAGGAGTAACTAAAACATCACTGGTAATTTTCATTGAATGTGGCCACAATGCACGACAAACAATCCTTCCACATGTGAATCAAACATTTTTTTCCTTTTTTTTTTCTATCTACTAGACATGGCTCAGGATAAGAGTTTACGGAAGTCCACAATTAGAGTGGTAGAAACCAAGTAGTTCAAAACCTTCACTTTAGCTTCTAGTCACTTATTGATCAATTTGAGTACTCGATAATACTTTTAAAACAAATGATGCACCTAGTTTTCATAGTGTTTATTTATCTATCTAATATCTAAGGTTAGTTGATATTAAAATGTTTATATTTCCAATATATTTCAAAAGTTTTCAATCCAACAGAATGTTTTCTGAAAATTGTTATACGGCTCCATTGGAATGGGTCGCTCTATCTGAAGATTTGCTTGCAAGGATAAGGTTGCCTAGATCTGTACCTCTCCAAACCCCAGAAAAGGGGGACCTACACTGGGATTGTTGTCGTCTATCTAGTAGACAATTTCTAAACACAGGATTATAAACCTCGCCCTCAACTTCTTATTCGTCACAGATCAACCAATGTTTTCCCACTGATCAAGGATCTAAGCGCAATAGCCCTGCTAAAATCAGAGAGGCAAATTGCAAACCTCTTTAAATATCACCATAGGCAACAGCATCATCATAAGGTACTGATGAGTACCAACTAATAAGCAACCAAAATATGTCAAGGAATGAAACCTCTCCTGGAATGTAACTTACTTGTATGCAGGAATCCAAACATCAGGATTGTTCGATGTCGTGAATAAAACAAACATCTGATACAAGGTCGTACCATATGAAGTAAACACTTCTTCTCCCTGTTTGGAGTCTTCAAACATGACATAAGCTATCCAACTCGAGAACAGAAGAAACAGAAACGCAAGTGCCTGCATTATTTAGCGTCAAGCAATCATAAAAACTGACAGTTGATAAATGGAAAGATTCAGGCTAAGAGGAATAAGCACAACCCTAAACGTTTGAGCTCATTAAATACACCAGCAATACGGCTACATCATAGTTCATACTTCGAAAAAATGCAGTAAATGGAGGTTCTATTGCTGGTTAAACCTGAAGAAACACTCTGTACAAAAGCCAAATTAATAGTTAACGAACCATGACGTTGAGATAAGTAGGAAGCATGCCAGCCAGGACGATAACACTTCCTCTTAGTTCCCTACAACAAGAGAAACAGAAAAGGATGAAACATATTCTCGACAATTATAACCATGCAATTATTGCCCTCGTACCAAGACCTCAATAAAAAGAATAACATATTCGTTCATCAGCTTTGGACTGCCTGCAATGATGCAATTTCAGTACCAGATTAAAAAATAGCATAGAATGACATCTCATGCAGCTTGACAACTCCCCCTCTTTCTTTTTTCACTGCACACATAAGAAAACAACCATTACTTCTTTTCTCGCGCTCGAGCATTGGCAGCAGCACTTAGGTCAACATTTACATTCCCATTTTCTCTCTCCTTTTCTTTTAAAAAAGTTTTTTTTTCCATTTGTCGTTCATTGTTAGTGCTTTCTGCAATCTGGATCCCCTTACTGCTTGTTTCTTCCATTTGATCTGGACTTCTCCTTTGGTTTTCATTTTTTGTTTTTTTTTTTTTGGCATTGTTTTTCAGTTGTCTAATTGTCCTGCTCATTCATTTTTGGGCAGAAAATTCTTTATACTTTTTTTTTTATTCGTTACCATGTCAGCAAATGAGAGACTCTGGTGATCTTAAACTCTTAGTTGATAAAATTCTTGAAGACAATTTAGGAACAGATTATCCATCTTTCTATTCCGCATGGATCCAAATATGTAAAATATATGTCTAAATAACTTTGGGTTAGCTTAACGTCATTAAATTAATGAACTTAAGTTTTGAGATGTCAGAATTCAGCTAGCTAATTAATCTATTTGAACAGTCAATGAGAATAACAACACTGGACTAGTATCAAATTATGTCACCTTACGTATGCTCAGCATACTATAAAGTAATATAAATTAAGGCCCAAAAACAAAAAACCCAGACTATGTCAACAAAAAATTGGCCCCTTAGAAATATTTCCTAGCTCAGCCACTAGCAAGCATAGGGGCATGACATGTTATGGGAAGCTTCTGACTAGAGGCATCCGAGAACCTTTCCCTCCCTCTCTCACGTCTTATCCCACTAGGGGTGCCCCAGTGACACATGGGGCTCCTAATGGGTCATCTTACTCCAGAAAAGGCATACAAAAGCCCAGGAAGGAGCTTGAGCAAATTATAAGCCCACAAATTTTATACAAAGTTAAACCTACTAAGCCAACTGACTTGATGTTTGATGTTCCATATGTTGAGTCAACTTTCATCAACTACAAAAGATAGATATTATCATAAAAAAACACAAAACCAAACTCGTTTGATCTTCCATACAAAATATATCATATTTATATGAAACAATTGCTCAAATCAATCAATTTTTCAGGTCAAGTATCACCGTGCTCAAACTCATTCAACTGAGAGTTAAGCTTGAGCCCGACCGCTCGAGTAATTTAGAACTGATATTGAGCAGAGCGTGAATTGGCTTGACTTAGCAGCAGGCATACACTTCTTTGGGATGAGTAATCCAAAAGTGTACTAGAACTATAACCAACGGCTGTTGTGACAAAAGGGGCATGACAGAAGGGCGTGCACTATATTGTTAAGCTGGACACTTCGAAATTCATACATTTGAAGACTCGTATGCATGGATCTTACATGATATATGCACAAACTATGAAGTTAGGATACGTGAGTAATACCTAATGCTAAGAATGAAAAAGACAACCCGTATGTAGGGAGCAATCCGGAAAGGGAGAGAACTGAAAGCCACCGGAGATAGATAGAGGACATAAATTATTATATCGATAGCCATCACCAATAGGAGAATGACCTGAAAACAATAACGAGTACGTAGTCAGTTGAAGGACATGTAAAATTTTCCTTTCAACTAAAGATAAATGGGATTGGAAGCTGTAGAACAATGAGCGGTTGAACCAGTTCATAATCCTTTAATTT
>NCQV01138575.1:0-23803 GCA_002740545.1 Lophocereus schottii | reverse complement strand
TCTTTTTCCTTTTTTGTGGGAGGTTAATTTCTCTTGCCTTCGTTTTATGGCAATTGCTACAACCATGAATCTCAACACCCATGATGTTGTCATTATTAATACCCAGCAGCAGCAGCAGTCCTCCAAGCCCAATCCCAACAACAACGACAAGCACGAAGACCGAGATCAAGCAGCTGCCACCGGCGGTAGCGGTGATGGCGGTGCGCCCAGCGATGATCACGACGAGCACGAGCATGACATGGTCATGCCCGGCTTCCGCTTCCACCCCACCGAGGAAGAACTCGTTGAGTTCTACCTCCGCCGGAAGGTTGAGGGCAAGCGCTTCAATGTTGAGCTCATCACCTTCCTTGACCTCTACCGATACGACCCCTGGGAGCTCCCAGGTAGATAGACAAGGACCCATATAGAGAGAGAACTACTGTGCACTGCTGTACTGTACAGCACAGTGCTTCTCTCTCTGGTGATTAACCCAAAAACCTTTAATATATCATTAGTAACGAATTTTATATGCGGGCAAGTATTAGAGAGAAGACAATTGCATTTTTCTCTCTAATTGATTAGAACCCGTAGTATTATTCTTTATTCATTCATTTGTTTATTTAATTTTGGGCGTACGCAGCTATGGCGGCAATAGGGGAGAAGGAGTGGTACTTCTACGTGCCAAGGGATAGGAAGTACCGAAACGGAGACAGGCCCAACAGGGTGACGACATCTGGGTACTGGAAGGCCACCGGGGCCGACCGGATGATCCGAGGGGAGAACTTCCGGCCCATTGGTCTCAAGAAAACCCTGGTTTTTTACTCAGGGAAGGCCCCTAAGGGTATCCGCACTAGCTGGATCATGAATGAGTACCGGCTCCCCCAGCAAGACACCGAACGCTATCAGAAGGTATACTACAGTTATTAATTCTATGCCTTTCAAACCCTAATTTCACCGCCAGTTGAAATTGGAAAATTTTGGTTTTTCTTTTTGAAAAGAAAATTATTAATAAAGGGTACACGAAAATGGGGTGGTAGCAGAATGGAGAGCTCAGAAACCAAGTCGTGTAATTAAAGAGAGTATTTAATGAGCTTTTTATATAACAATCAAGTATTGGAGGGGTCACGCAAATGTAGTGAAAGAAATGAATGAAGCTGCTGAGCTCTAAATATTTCGGCTACAATTTCACTTCTTCCTTTGCTCAACTCTCATCATTCTTTCTTTTTCTTTTTCCTTTGTTTTTGGAATTTGATTAGCAGGGGGAAATATCACTGTGCCGGGTGTACAAGCGAGCCGGAGTGGAGGACCACCCATCTGTGCCGCGAGGTGGGCCGCTGCAGCCACCGTCGAGGCTGTCGTCATCATCCCGGGCCACATCATCGTCCACGTCGGACCGAAAGACAGCTGCCTTCAAAGGGTATCACCAGCAGCAAGTGGAGGCGGCCAAGGTGTTGAGCGAGGCGGATGCCAGCAGCAGTACCGAGGTGGGAACTGCCTTGGGGCTCTCCCACCATGGTTCCTACTCCGCTGTCAGCCCCTTGGCGGCCCTGCCAGCACCACCACCTCAGCCTTCCTTAGTCGAAGCTGATCATAGGATTATGCATATGATCGGCCATCACCACCAAAGCTTGAAGCAACAACAGGAAGGGGGTGGACGTAGTCAAGCTATGATTCCAATATTGCCCTCCTCTTCGAACACGGCTCTCTTTATGGCAAATCCATCTCCTTCTTCCTCAAACCCTCACCACCACCATCATCAGTCAAGCATTGACGAGATTCAGAGATTGGTAGAATACCAACAAGTTTGCCTTAGCCACCACATGCATCAACACCACCAGCACCAGCAACAGCAGCAGCAACAACAACAGCTTCAATTCCAAGCTCTCAATAGCAGTGCTAACACTTCTAATTCTTCGCAGTTTTTGTTCTCCAACTACCTTTTCTCGCCATCTCAACAGGCCCAAGCACTTGCTGGTAATCATGCGGGAGTGGTCCCAAGCGGCTCCACGGGTCTACAACTACCTCCTCCTGGTGCTAGTACTGGTGGTGGAGTGGGGGTCGGGTTCTCTGATAGACTCTGGGAGTGGAATCCATTTCCTGATCAGCCTAACCTCAGTCGTGATCACTTCAATAACCCTTTCAAGTAACTACTTATTCTCACCTCCATTTAATCCATGAAGATTAATTGCATGCTACTACTACCGATGGAGGATAGATACATATTAGTTCCCATCTTTTAATTTGTTAGAACATGACGAACCCTCATAATGGTTTATTAGATACATAAGCGAAGCAAGAAATATGCATCCTGTTCTAATTAATCACATAGCTCTTAGTTTGAATGGAATGTACTATTGTAGTTTCTTTTGACTCTCTTCATTAATAGCTAGCATGTAAGCTAGCTTGATGGTGATATCAATGGAGGCTGTATGCCAAGATGCTAGATTTGCTCTACGGTAACTAGGGTTTAGAATGCAAGAACTCTATTAATGTTATGGGCATCTTTGCTTTATACATTTGGTGGCATTAACCTATTTCCTTCAACTCTGATCATAGCATAATTTAAACATTTCCAAAAAGCTACAAAAAGACAACGAGGGGTAATCCCTTTGCAATGATGAGCTTAATTCTATCTAATCTTAGGAATCCATGGAAAACAAGAAAGGATAGAAAGCATGAGCTACGGTGCCAGGTTTCTTTGAGTAGGTGGGATATACTTGATATGATTTCAGTTTGTTGGCCTATTTGATTTGGCGAGAATACTGAAGGTTAGAGCAAGGGCCAACCATACCCAGAAAATATTAATCCCATATTGTTTCCGGTTCAATTGGAGAGCTTACTCTAAAAGTAGATCACACCCACTCTAAATGAACTTTTTTCCCTCTGGTGGGAACTGTTAACTCCATTTTCCGAATTGAGATTCGCTATTTTAGTTAACCTGCCAGATTTCTTCTTCAACTCTTCCTATGGTGAACAGTTATTTTTAAATATATGGTGGTCTTTTTTATATGGTGGTACTTACAAACAAAAAATACATAAATTGAAGTGTTTCGCAAGTAACATATACAATGAGATTTCTCCTTTTCTCCTAACAAAAAGACAAGAAGGAACTAAGAAAAAGAAATTATACTAAAAGATTAAAAAAACAAAAATTAAGACTCAGCTTGTAATTAATTAGATTAGATATTGCTTGAATTGTTTTATTTCAGTTCGCTTGTGTAGGAGCTCACTCTGTTATGTGTCTACGAGTTTTTGTAATACAAGTGAAAGTTTTTAATGTGGCAAGCGTGAAAAAAGGCAATAAGAGTTAAAAGAATTACAAATAGTGACAATTACAAGAAATGACAAATTCGTTAGAGTAAATTGGTCGTCATTTGTGGTAAGTGCTTGTGTTCTATGGACATACAGTAGAGGTAAGTTATAAGAATTGCATATTTTAGTAAGTTTTACTTATATACTACCTTCCAAACCAATCAGATTGCAATCCACATATTTATTCAATCGTAGAATAAAAACTGTTCTTGTTTATTCAATTTTATTCGACAATTATTCAATTGTTTTCCTTTGTAAATTGAATGTCATGGCATATGATCATATAAGGCATGTATTATAGGGATGTTCATATGTTTGTATCCTTTAGTATTGGTAACATGTTTGAGACGGTGACTTGGATGAATCTTTCATTAAAAAGTACAAATTAGATTTCAACTTCAAATCCCTTTAGTCCTGAAATATTCAAATTATGGTACAAGTTTTTACGCGTGAAGTTAACATCATTAGGAAACAAAGAGATACCACATGCTGTTTTTGTTGCTCCAACTGGTGTCGCAACAAAATGGAGAGTAAACAACATAAAGAACTTTTAATTTGTTATTTAATCTTTACAGATCTATGTAGCTCAAGAGATTTATGTTAAAGTCTAAGTATAATCATAGCTGGTTTTCTTTGTTTAACGAGGGGAATATATTAAATTTTGAAACTACATTTTTGGTGCTAATTTGAGAAACTTAGTAAGTTACTTAATCGTTGGATTAATTAGATTTAGTATAAAAATTATTCCACAGGAAATCTTCAATGAAGACAATAAATTCTGTCTTTGTTTGATGCAAAAACTAAATGATTATATACTAGGTGAAGCAAAAAGTGGTGCACTTGAATACATAATAGTAGACAAGATATCTTATTACGCCTGAAATGACCTTATTATAATTTATTTATTGAGGTTGTCTTTTGTATGCGCACGTACCAAGTGAATATCCAACCCCTTTTTATAGATATAAAACTCCGTAATTTGATAATAAGTAATTGTGACTATTATCAATTAGTTTTTGAGATTGATGTCTAGTGTATGTTTTAATTTAAGCTGAACTGAGACAAAGCTTTTAATATCCATTAGAGATCTTAGCTACTAATTACAAGTTGTTGTGATTTAGGACTTCAAGCCTGCCCCAGAGCGTATCTTTATTTTAGGGAAACATTCAACAAAGTCTATTGGCATGGTTTGATGCTATAACGTGTTATAGAAACACAACCTGCAGTGAAAATCTTGGCTAGAAAATATAACAGTTATGTTATGAAAAAATGGGAGAAACTAATAATTGAATGGGGCTTGTTTATATGGCCGATCAAGTGGGACGCTTTCACAAACTAGAAGGAAAATACTGTAGGACAATGCATGGATGTTTTGACAGAATGAGAATAAAGAGTTTAGAGACATAATAAGAAACGAAAAGTAGAACGACATAAAAGTAATTGAAGAGCAGATGATTCTGCCAATATGATTTTTGTTAGCTTTGAATATCATTATCAACTACTGAGAGTTACACACACATATTCTTCAGTTATTTTTCATGTTAACTATAACTATCGCATGATTTTTTAAAAAATAAAGACTAAAATGTAGAAGGGTCCAATAAAGAACTTTCTATCCATTTTTAATAGCTGATTCGGTCCAAGCTTTGCTGACCAAACGAGAAAATAATGTTGTTTGCTTAATAGAAATTATATTTATACTAACAAGTGGCTCATTTAAATGTTTATCACTAAAACTCCTAAGTTAATGGTGATAATTTTTCTATAACTATTCCATATTACATTAGCGTAAATTTAATATTTATGTTATGAGTGTATTTACAATGGTTGTTTGTTTAGTAGTTTCATCCTCAAATATAGTTATAATATTAAAAAATATCGTATTCATCCCAATGCTACATCAATATAAGATCTCATGCATTACAACAAATTAAAAAAACAAAAATACATTTTGGATTTCATCGCATTTTAGTAGTACAGTACTAAAATCGCACATAATGCGGGTACTTTGCACTAACAATCCTTGAGGTTTCAAACATTTATTAATATGACCTTGACTTTTTAGGATTAACTTTACCGCCAGTGCAATTTTAGTACTGTACTATTAAAGCATTACTGCAATGAGTATGTTAGAAAAAGGAAGTGATTGGCTAATTTGCCTCTGTTTTAGAGCTACCAGGATATGCAATCTCTCTTTGAGGGACTAAAAGTATAGGTAAGAGCAAGATAGAGAGGCCGACACAAAGACAGTCTAAATGATACTAAGGATGAGAGAGAGTGATTATTATATATCATTTCACTCTGCTAAAAGTGTGAGAGTGTATGCCAATAACATTATAAGAGAGGTAAAATCAGTCATTCGCTTTCTATTCTTCATATATTTACCCGAATAATATTTTAACAATGCAAAACTGAATTTCAAGGGTGGTAAAATTTAACCCTAAATTATTGAGTTTATATATTGATTAATGCCTGAAATCTTAGGGGGATAAGTGCAAAATATGTTTGCCCTAGTGGACAATGTACCAGCTTAGCTTGGTTATAGTGTTAAATGTCCCAAATCAAGTCATATGTTACTTTGAGGATAATAAAGATTTAGATGTAAGAAATAAAGATGACATCTTGAATCATGGATAATCGAAAATAAAATTGTAGGATTGATAGAAATAGGGTTTTGTGACTCAATAATTGTATGAAATTATGATATTGTCTGCAGTTTTGTCCACAATTGTAAGATTTAGTCACAATCCTTCTTTTGCTAACACGGTTGATTAATTCTATTATGGCGATCTTTAATCTGTTGCCTTAGTCGGCAAATACTCAAGTTTAGCAATGATGTATCTGTTTTTTTATTTTATTGACAATTGCATGGATTTAGATTATACAATACATTAAAGCTGCTTCAAGATAGTTGTTTTCTTATATCTATATTATCACGGTGTGCATGTGTATATCATCATTTCAAATTCTTTGTGCCGGTACCATCCTTAAATTTCTATTTCGACAGATAGTTTTCATTTTAGCTATTATAAATTTTCTTTTCTTGCTTTCAGCTATTGTAAATTCCTTTCACGAATGTGACCTCTTTTCAATTTCCTTTTTTTTTGTGAATAAATTGACGTAATTTAATTTGCATTCCGACTATGCTGTTGTACTTCTTTTTACGTTACACAAGATCCTAGGATTTCACTAGAAAGTAAACTTAGCTTTAAATCACACAGGTAGTGCAGCTTTAATGTACCTTCTAGTTTTGCTATTTTAAAGGCCTCTTAGTTTTGGAATGCATTATAAACTGCCTTATGTTTTATTGAAATGATTTTGAGGTGATTTACTAGTCTTTTAATCAAGAACAATTCAAAAATTAACAAGGATAACTTTACTTTGAATGGGTCAAAAAAATATACGCAATAACAACAGCTCCTTCTAGTGTGGGCCCCGCTTGCTCAGCGTCTTGGGAGATCCAGATGTAACCTATTTTACCTTTGTAGGTATCATTACCAATAACGTGGCGGATTCCAATAGACCATGAAAAATATTTAAGAAAACATTTGGAGTTTTTAAATCATTGAAATAAAAGCTATATATACGTCAAAACGAATGAGCCTTAATAGAGCGCTAGCATTGGAAATGCATGTAGCCACTACAACCAAAAGGAAAATAAGTAGCATATAAGTCTTCAAATCATGTCTAATCATTTCGTTGCAATTCTTCCTATGTCTGCCTTAACTTCTTTTGCCTGCGGAGGGACGATCCCTTCACAATTTCTCACTAGTGCATCCATACTCCTCCTCCTTATATGACCAAACCATCTAGGTTTATCTTCTCTCGTCTTATCATCTATGGATTTCACTCCTACTTTGTCTCAAATCATTACGTTTCTAATCTTATTCAATTTCAAGTGGCCACACATCTAATGGAGCATCCTTGTCTCCGCAACCCTGATCCTCTCGAATTGATACTTCTTAATAGGTCAACATTTTACTCCATACAATAATGTTGGTCTAACAACCATACTGTAAGTCTTCCCTTTTAGTTTTAGTGCAATCGTCTTGTCACACAACACTCCTGAGGCATTCTTCCCTTTTTGCCATCCTACCTTTATATGTTGCTTAATGTTCTTGTCAATATCTCTTTTTTTTTAATGATTAAGCCCAGATATCTGAACTTCTCAACCCTAGGTATACCCAATACTAATGCTTAACTCATTTTCAATACCACCCTCCCTGCCACTAAATCAACATTGTAAGTATCTAATATTTGACGTACTCAGTCTAAAACTTGGCCTCTAAGGTGTCTCTCTCCTACTTCAACTTGTTGTTAACCAACTCTCTTGTCTGATCAATGAGAACTATGTCATCAACAAATATATGTTGGCTCTACTTGAATGCCTCTAGTGAGCTCGTCCGTAACCAAAATAAAAAGAAAAGGGCTCAGTGCTGAACCTTGGTGAACTCCAATGTTTATGTGGAAGACATTTGTATTGCCCCCAAACGTCGTAATTCTTGCTCTTACTCCATCATACATATCTCTAATGACTCTAATATAAGCAATCGATACGCCTTTTTTCTCTGAGCACCTCCAAACTACTTCCCTGGGAACTTCATTATATGCTGTCTCTAAATCAATGAACACCATGTAGAGGTCCTTTTCCTATCCCTGTAGTGCTCCGTGAACTTTCGTATGAGACGAATAGCTTCCATAGTAGACCTACCTGGCATAAAACCAACCTAGTTCTCTGAAGTCCTTATATCCTCCCTTACCTTCTGTCTATCTCCCTATCCCATAATTTCACTGTGTGACTAAACAATTTCATACCTTTATATATAGTTATTGTAGTTTTGAAGATCACCATTGTTCTTATATAATCGGATAATTGTACTAAATCTCCATTCATGCGGCATCTTAGCAATCCTAAATATAATATTAAAAAGCCCTGTAAGGCAACCAAGGGCCTCTTCTTTGAAAAAACTTTCAGACCTCCACATGTATACTACCTTAGTTGTTGTATTTCCCACCTTCATCTTCCTCAATGCATCTTTAATCTCCTATCTGGTGATATGCTGGCATGGTCTCGAGTTTTGTTGTTCCTCCTAGCCTCTTTGCACATTCTATTGGTAAATGTCAAATCTCTTCCCATTGAAAAGTTTATAGAAATAGCTTTGCAATACTTTGTTATATTTTGGAATCATTGATAAGGATCTTCCCATCTTCATCTTTAATACACCTTACACTACCCAAATCTATAGTTCTTCTCTCCCTAACCCTACTGATAAATGACATATTTGCATAGGATTTATGAGTTTTTGGCGGTCATTTTAGAGGATTATGCTTAATTGTATGATTCATGCCCCTATTTATACTATTATGCTTGTTTTAGCTTGTTTTGTGAGATTTTGCAGATTTTGACTTTATAAGCCAAGTTATGTGAGTAGAATGAAGATTTTTGAGGTTTTGTGAATCAAAGAAGATAGCAAAAGAGGCCCAAAGACACCTAATATGGATCAACCATGGTCAATACCAAGACTTAGAAGGTTTTAGGGGAAGCAACTGGACAAAAGAGGAGAACCAACGTGACCAGTGGCCACCACAGTCCGTTTGTGGTGGGGCCCATGGACCATGGTGGGCCAACAGTCGCCCCATGGAGGTCCTTTTTCCCCAAGCCAGCTTGATTTTTTTGTGGGTGTTGGACTTGTATGCATTTTTGATGTCAGTAGCCTTCATTTTTTGCTATAAAAAGCCCTATTTTTCAGCCTTCTTTCATCACCCTATATCCATGCCACCATCTAGATATGTCTTGGACCCAATTTTTAGAGTGAGGGAGAGTAAGTCAAAGAAGAAGATTGGCATGGTAGCAGGATCGGATCTGCAATTGACGAGTTCAAGCATGCTTTTGGCTAAGCAAATTCTTCTCTCTTCTCTTCTCTTTTCTCTTAGATTTATCATTTCATAGTAATTAGATGTCTAATTTCATCATCTTATAGTAGATTTTCATATTTGGGATTTTGTGAACCAAGTGACGTATTTGCTTTGGATATTTGCACTTCCATTGTTCGATTCATGTTGTTTTCATGTTAATATGATTTTACAGCTTTAATTTGGAAGCACGTTGATTAGCCATCTTTTTCCTTGATTTTGGATAATGGGTGAAGTACTGAAACATGAAACTTGACATTGGAAAAGTAAAATTGAACTTGTATGTGTGAATTCTTGACAAAGATTCATCATTTGAAAGGGCATGAGTAATAATCATTTTCCTAATGAGCCTAGATTGATTGAAAATCGCGAAAGTAGGGGATTGATTGATACTAGGCATTTCACTATAACTTGAAAGAGAGTAGTGATACTTTGATATCGTCCTTTAAACTGAGTTGGCTTAGATTGATCGATGTGTGCTTGAGTGATTTATCATGTTATGAACCATATTCCAGAATGTTTAGACTCATTCAGATTTGATATAGATGTTTTCTTATCAAGCCCAAGTTTGGATTCGCTTAGCATTTCTTGAGGGGATAAAGGTCAGTAGATCAAGCTAGTTCTTATGGGGGACGACCCTAATTGCTATAACACCACCGTGCACTTGCGGCCTTGTCAAGGTTTTTGACGCTGTTGTCGGGGATCAGTGTCGGTTATTGGGGTTTTCCTAGTAGGTTTGACTAGGCATTTTGTTTTTCATTGGAAAAAAACTGAAAAAATTTTTTAAACTAGAAAAACAAAAAAAAATTGAAAGAAAAAAAACGATGCAATTTTCTATTTTTTTCGATTCGAGTATGAATTATTTTGGAGGTATTTTAAGTGTTTACATGACTTTCTTCCTCAATACGGTTATTATGTGGATGTATGGAAAATTTTATATGTTGTTAATGAGGGTATGAATAAAGAAACTCGAGTTCTTTTAGACTATTGGGGTTTCCTTGCTAAAAATATTGATGAGGCATTATATTTGCTTGAGTGGATTGCCGGGATTCATTTGAGTTTAAGAAGGCTAGTCCTGTTTCTGGTTATTCATTCTCTGATCCTTGTACATTCTATGCTAGATTTTATTATGCCTATTTTTGGTGTAATTTGTGTAATTCTTCCAGCCACAATATAAATTCGTGTCCTTATTACGCATGCTATGCTCAACCTAAATTTGCATCTCCTATGGGCAATACTAACATTGTCATGACCTTACCTGATTTATCCTTCCCTTTAGCTCAGTGTACGAGACTCGAGATGGGTGAGCCTTTTGGGGTAGTTGCTAGGTTGGCTGTTGCTGATGCATATTTTGAGTCGGAAGATATTTTAGATGAGATGCATGATCTAGTTGAGACTCCTTTGGAGGGCCATGTGATGTGTTTATGCACGAGGAGTCTCCTAGTCTTGTTTTTGATGATATTGTTCTCCCTAATTCTCTTGATCATTCCCATGTTTCTGCTATGATTTTGCTACCCTCTCCTTCCCCTAAGTATCACATGGATGTGCCTTTTAGTAATTCCATGATTTGTGTTGCTAATGTTTGTTTGGGTTATGAAGATAACATATTTAGTGTGGTTGGTGGGACTATCGATAACTTTATGTCCCTATGTTACATTAGTGGGTATAATGCCTTCATTTACCCTTATTGCATGTACCTCTAGGTGCACCTAGAAAATTTTTGATTTTTCTTTGGCATTTGGTTTATTAAATATGGCACTAACTTTCTTTGTTATATTCATCTTCATGCTCACTTATGACTAAGCTTGTGAGCCCTATGCTGTAGTGTTTGATAAGCTTTTGTTAGCGTTGACTACATCTGATTTGGTGGGTCGTGATTTGAAGTTGTGACAGAGTGGTTAATGCTCCATTTGCATCGTTAGCCTAGGTGTAACCAACCTAACCTAGTGAGATCGTTATATTTTGTTCCCTTTTCCTTCTCTTGCTTTCTTTACTTTGAATAATAACGCTTTATCTAAGTGTGGGGGAAGGGTAGTTTCATGTTTTCCATTTTGCTTGTTTAGTTTGCATACTTGTTAGACCAAGTAGTTTTAGGTAATCGTTTTATTTACATTAGTGTTTTGCATTTAGCTGCATCCAGATTTGCAAATAGGATTGCATGTCGGGATGGTGTGGATTGGTTTGAGATGCTCTCCAATGATGTTTTTGCTAGGCCAAATAACTATAGTGAGTTTTTGTAACTTTTGGTGTGTAATCCTTTTTAGTGCCAAAATTTTTGAAGATTTTGTAAATATTCTTTATTTTGACCGTCATTTTGCTAGAGAACTTTGTTATCCCTTAGAGTCTTTAGCACTAATAGTTGTGCATAAGAGTCATTTTATGATCTAATTGAGACTTTAGTAGATATCCTGTGAGACTTTTAGCCTTATTTGGACTAATTATTATATTTAGTCCCGTGTTTTAATTTCATGTGTGTGACTCTTCCTTGTTGTATCTCTAGAACTTGCCTAGATTCTTGTTCTTGCATGTGTATAGTTGATGATACCCACATAACCAAAAAACAGACCCTTGAGTTGTATACTTATCCTTTTGCTAGCCCCCTTTGAGCCTATAATCCTTTTCTTGTTGTGATCCCTTCACATTAGCCCTTGGCTAAAAACACATTTCTAACCTTTAAGCCAAGTCTATGGAGTATGACTTTAAGCATGTAGTGGGTGGTTTTGGGGGTAATTGAGTTTGGGGTGGCTTTGGTATGTTAGTTCATTGAGGGATTAATGATATTGAGCATTTAGATTTATTTCACTCTTTTTCAGGTTGTACACGTATTTATGAATTAGTTTGTGAGTTGATAGTGATTCTATGTCCTTCAATGATTAAAAATTTCTTTTCATTTTCAAAATGAGAATAAAACAAAAACAACTAAGAAGAGAAAAATCATATTGAGGAAAAAAAAAGAAAACACAAGAAAAAGAAAAAAAAACCCAAGGAAAAACTAAGTGATTGGCATTGGATATGTTAATAGCTTGAGTTTCTTCTTTGTCAACTCATTTCCTATTTCATTAGTGGGGTATGTTGGTTGAATTGTTGGGGTTTTTAGAGTTGACGAATTTCATAGTTGCTTGGTGGTTTGTTGATACCTCCCTAGTTACTTGGCAAAATAGTTCCACATTGCCCAAATTTATTAGTCAACTCCTTTCCTTTAACCCTTTTAGCCCATGTTACAACCCATGTAAAGCCTTCTTGATAGTTATATGCACATTGCTTTCTTAGCAGTGGAGAATTTGAGAGTCTTTGCAAGCCTAACATAAATTGCATCTTTGGAATCAGTATTAAGTGAACATATGCTGTTTTCAAACACATGAGTGGGAGTGATTCACATTTTCCAAAAGTGAGGTTCTACCGGTCTATTTAGCACTATCCAATTCCATGTGCTTGTTTGATGTGATTTGTGATTCTTTGGCAGTGATCAACTTTGATATCGAGCTTGTGGTGTCGCACATTTTGGAAAATCTTCTCATCCTCCTAGTTTTGAAAATGTCTTGCATGCTATTTGGGGTTGCCGTTGATTATTATTCTTGCTAGCGATATGTTATGACTTGCCTACTTTAAGGAGGTTGTTGTATGTTTTTGTCCTAGATATATCTCCCCTTCTAGGCTTTGCTTGAGGAGAAGCAAAGGTTTAAGCATGGGGGAGTAATGAATGACATATTTGCATAGGATTTTATGATTTGGTAGTCATTTTACGGGATTAATATGCTCAATTGTACGATTCATGCCCCTATTTCTACTATTATGCTTGGTTTCACTTGTGTTGATAGATTTTGCACATTTTGACTTTGTGAGGTAACTTGTGTGAGTAGAGTGAAGATTTTGGAAGTCTTGTAGATCAAATAAGATAGCAACAGAGGTCTAAAGGCACCCAACATGGACCAAGCATGGTCAATACCACGGCTTAGAAGGTTCTAGGAGAAGCAGCTGAACAAAAAAGGAGAATCAACGTGACCAATGGCCAACATGTTCTGTCTATTGTGGGGCCCATAGACTATAGTAGGCCCAATGATTGGCCCATGGTGGTCCCTTTTCCCCAAGTCGGCTTGACTTTACTGCGGGAGTTTGACTTCCATGCATTTTTGATGTTAGCAGCCTTCATTTCTGCTATAAAAAATCCCTATTTTACTACCTTCTTTCATCACCCCATATCCATGCCTCCATCTAGATAGGTCTTAGCCTCCATCTTTTTGCTTGATTTCGGATAATGCGTGAAGTATTAAAAGGTGAAACTTGACATTGGAAAAGTAAAATCGAACTTGTATGTGTGAATTCTTGAGAAAGATTTGCCATTCGAGAGGGCATAAGTGATAATGATTTTCCTAATAAGTCTAGATTGATTGAAAACTATGAAAGTAGTTGATTGATTGATACTAGGAATTTCACTATAACTTGAAAGAGAGTAGTGATACTTTGATTATCGTCCTTTAAACTGAGTTGGCTTAGATTGATTGATGAGCAATGTGCTTGAGTGATTTATCATGTGGTGAAGCATATTCCTGAATGTTTAGTCTCATTCAAATTAGATCTAGATGTTTTCTTATCAATCCCAATTCTTGATTCATTTACCCTATCTTAAGGGGGATAAAGTTCGGTATATTAACGTAGTCCTTGTGGGAAACAACCTTGATTCCTACAACGCCACTGCGCGCTTGCAGCCCTGCCAAGTTTTTTGGTGCTGTTGTCGAGCATCAGTGTCGATTATTGGGTTTTTCCCAATAGGTTGGACTAAGCATTTTGTTTTTATTTGAAAAAAACCTAAAAAGTTTTTTTAAAGTAAAGAAATAAAACAATTTGGAAAGGAAAAAAAAAATAATGGCAATGTTCCATTTTCCCCATTTCGGGTATAAATTATTTTGGAGGTATTTTATGCGTTTGCATGTCTTTCTTGCTCAATGTGGTTATTGTGTGAACACATGGAAAATTTTAGACATTGTTAATGAGTGTGTGAATAGAGAAACCCGAGCTCTTTCAGACTATTGGGGTTTTCTTATTAAAAATGTTGATGAGCCATTGTATTTGCTTGAGTGGATTGCTTGGGATTCATTTGAGTTTGAGAAGGCTAGTCTTGTTTCTGGTATTCATTCTCTGATCCTTGTGCATTCTATGCTAGATCTTATTATGTCTCTTTTTTATGTGATTTGTGTAATTCTTCTGACCTTGATATAAATTCGTGTCCTTACACTATAAAGAATAGTGTTTCCAGCCGCACTTAGACTACAACACATGAGGAAGTGTAGGGAAAATTACAATATAGTACTCAATTCTACACTTAATAAATTTGGAGACCCATAATATTCTATCTACATATACTAATTATGGTGAATATATATATTGAAAATAATTTTCAATTAAGTTAAATTATAAATTAGCTAGAGGCGTGCTGGACAAAAACAAAAGCACCTAAATATTAGTGGAAAAAGATCTTGGGCCTCCAGAACGTACTCGATCTCCATTATCTCCCTCCCTCAATCTCTCCAAAACGCAAAACCCCAAACGCTCAAAAGCATCGTCAATCTCTCCAAATCCCAGCACTCAACCATTGTCAATCTCTCTCAAAATCCCAGCCGCGCAAATCGTGTAAGTTAGAGCCCCCTTGCTGTGTTGTCTATGTCTCTTTCTTCCTCTCATGAAATGAATCTGAATTTAGCTGCTAAACAAACCCTAAATATTGTTTGATTTCCAGTCAAATTGTGCGACATTGTCCCACTAGCCAGTAGATTGGTGACCCTTGCCATAAATTCACAATCAAGTTGAAATCTGTCTCTTTTGTAATCTACTGATTTGGATAAAATCAGTCAGGTGTGCCTCTTTCTTTAGATGTGATTTAATTTTAATTTGACATTTAATTGGAGCACTTTGATGGCAACTAACGAAATTGGCACATTGCATGGATTAGTGTTAATTTTTTTTTTTTGGCTCTAATTCTTGTGTAAACTGATTGATATCTAACCTATTATGGCTTAATTTGGCAAACATTGGTCTGGACTAACTCAGCTTCTGGGAATTAATTTGTCCTTTGGGTAGGGAAAATTATATTCAACTTTGAGAGCTTTCTCCTGGAATTTGGGCTGACTTTAGCTTAAGTTGCATCCTAGAAGTTAATCAGAATGTGCATATTTTTGGGAGGTCTTCAATAAGAGAAGCATTTGCATTGCATGAATGCCAGCAATGTTAGCTTACGAATCACCTGAAAACACAATGAAATGAGAAGAATAAGAAAGTGAGAAAAAGAAGATGAAGAAACAGAGCTGGGAGAAATAGGGGATGAACAGAGGAAAACAGAGATATAAGGTGGTGCAAAGAGAGCGAAGAAGAGACCATTTATAGGGAGAAAGACAATAGAAAAGGGTACTAAATAAAAGTCATAGTGGGCAATTACTGATGCTAGTTATTCTTCACAACTATCTCCCATCCCCCTCACTCTCTAGACTGGGGATAACATGATGGGGTCTACAGAAACTGCCATTAATGCAAAAGAGAGAGAAGAGGTGATGGTGGTGGTCATGGTTAACTGAGTAGTTACAGTTACAGGAAAGTATAATGGAAATCTCTGACTTCCTTTCTCCGTTTCCTCCAATTTATCTAATTTTTTAGAAAGATTTCAAAAATTCTGAAACTTATGAACAAATCCCTTAATTTTTTTTCCGTCAGAAAGCAGAATTATTGGATTAGCATGCCACAAAATTTTAAATTTTAGTCAATAATGCCATTGTACTTTTATTTTGATCAATAATGCCACGGTAAAGTAAATTTTGCTCACAAATGCCACTAAGGGCTGCACATGACTAGGTATAGCAAGTAGAAGGCCTTTTTGATTTCTTTTTTTTTTATTTGAAAAAACAAGATCTTAATTGACAAGGGGAGGAAAATTAGAAAAAAATTGAAGGAAAAAATTTAGAAAGTAAATAGCAAATTGTGTTCGCTGCCAATGCTCCCATTCTCCATCTACTTCGTACCTAGCATCATCTCCGCAAACAAAAGCCTCCCTTCCTCGAAAGCCCTAAGAAAGAAATCAAGCATTTTTGACACCTTCATTGACCAAATTGAGGTCTAATTTAAGTTTCATACTCAAATTTGACTTATATTAAATGTATTTTGTTCAAAAATTTTTTGAAGTAGATGTCGTATTTGTTTGTCATTACTAGGTGAACTTTACTTTTTTGTGTTTAAAAAAAAAACTTATTTAAAGGGAGTTTTGCATAGGAAGCCAGGCACCTAGTATGTTGTAATTGAAGTTTTTTGGAATCGTTGTTTTAGTGTAACATTGAAAAATGTATTTCTTTGCATTGAATTTGAATTATGAATGCCGTATAGGCAATCAATAGTTAGCAAGTTTATCCTTTTTTTTTTTTGTAAAAACGGAATTACGTTAGTTATTAAAAGTTAATCGATTAAATGTAGAATATTCTTCTTCATTTCAACACCAAAACATATAAAATATTGCTGCTCATTTCTACAACAAAAAATATAAAACAATACTGCTCATTTCAACACCATACACCATTAGTAATTATGATATGGAATAACACAATCTAAATTTCTTTTTTTTTTAAAAAACAACCTCAGTAAGAGAACTGCTGTCATTAAATACAAATTGTTTATTAGTTTACGTATAATTTGAAAATTTTTATCAGATGCTATTTTCTTTTTTGGGAGGAGGTGTAAGTATAACCTGTAAGGTGTAATCTCTAAAATTAGCTTCATTAACTGCGAGTTTTAAGTAAAAGCTTCCTTTGACCTCGATCAAAGTTAGGTAATATAATTCACTTATATATGTAGCAGTGTTGGTTGTAATAGTGGATAGAATCATAATATCATTGAGTCATTTGCTTTGTGTTTCTTTTCTAATGTATAATATTCATAATTCTTTTACTTTTACCTTGTAGGTTGGCCATAAGATTTGAAATGGACAAAAGTTGCATTATTATGCATAGAACTTCTATTGAATATAGGAATGGAGTTGAGTCATTTTTGAATTATGCGTTTACTAATGCTGGGGGCAGTAAACTAATAGTATGCCCCTGCAATAAATGCAAAGTCAGGCACAACCATTACTTCACACGAGATGTCGTGGCGCACCATCTCATGTTTAATGGTTTTTGGCCAGCTTACAAAGAGTGGGTGCATCATGGCGAACTCACTTTTGAGCCTTTAATTTCATTGTTTTCTAGTAAAGGCTGTAATGCTGACAATAGTCAGGTATAGAGTTATTTTGGTGAGATCGATACTATGGGAATTCTTAATGATCTTTTTGGGATCAATAATCCAAATATTATACATGATGATAATGGAATTCGTATATTCTATCATGAAGATGTTGGGGATGAGGAGTATAATGGCGACCTTAGTTCAGGTGATCAACAGGATCAAGAGCAGGAGGGTGGGACTTCCATAGTAGATGATGATGCTGTATATGAGAGGCTATTGGACCAAGTTGAACAAGAATTGTATCCAGGATTAAAATATTCAAAACTTTCTTTTCTATTACATTTGTTCCACTTGAAATGCATGTACGGTTGGTTTATTAAGGCATTTGATATGTTGCTTTAACTTTTGGGTACTGTTTTCCCTCAAATCAATCCACTCCCATCATCATGGAGTAAATGTAAGCAATTACTTAAGGACTTAGGACTCGAATATGAAAAGATCCGTACGTGTCCTAATGATTACATATTGCATTGGGGTAGAAGAGAAAAACAAGAATCGTATGAGAAGTGTCATGCTGCACGATGGAAGGATGCTAAAAAGTAATTGCCAGCCAAGGTCCTATGCTACTTCCCTCTTATTCCTAGGTTGCTTAGGTTTTACAAATCATCTCAGATTGCAGAGGATATGATCTGGCATAATAGACATTGTATAAAAGATGGTGTTTTGAGGCATCCTGTTGATGAAAAGGCATGGAAAAAGTTTGATCAGCAATAATCTGATTTGCATCGGATCCTCAAAATATAAGGCTTGGGCTTGCTAGCGATGAGTTTAATCCTTTTGGAGTTATGAGTAGCACACATAGTACATGGCCATTCTTATTGATTCCATATAACTTACCTCTATGGTCATGCATGAAATAATCATCAATTGTATTATCAATGATCATTCCTGGGGAAAAGGCCTCTGGTATAGACATTGATGTCTACCTGCAACCCTTCATTAAAGAGTTGTTGCAGTTATGGGATACGGTAGATGCATATGACACATACACAAAGAAGAGATTTACACTGCGTGTAGCTCTTCGTTTAAGTACAAGTGACTTCCCTGCTTATGCTAATCTATCAGGGCGGAGTACAAAGGGTCGTTTTGCTTGTCTATCTTATGGTATAAATACTCAATCAATTTGGTTGGAGAATGGAAGAAAGTTTTGCTATATGGGTCATTGGAAATGGTTACCACAAAATCATCCATTTCGATATGAAAAGGATGGATTTGATAGAAATATAGAATTTGATACATCTCCAATTCTTTTGATGGGGAAAGAAGTTCGCCCATAACTAGGAGAAATAAATTTCACATATGGCAAAGGTCAATCCAACATGAAAGTTGATAAGAAAGATGAGGAGCAAATAAGGAAGAGACAAAGCATTTTTTTTGATCTCCCATATTGGAAGTACAATGTTTTTCGTCATAATGTAGATGTGATGCACATTTGAAGAACATATGTGATAATTTGTTGGGAACTTTCTTGAATTTGGAAGGAAAGAGTAGGGATAACTTGAAGGCTCGACAAGATCTTTAGAAAATGAACTTAAGGCCTGATCTTCACCTAATTTTGTTGCCTAATGGCAAATATCGTGTACCAATTGCTCCTTACAATTCGTCTCTTGATGAGAAAACCCACTTGTTAAAAGTCTTAAAACACTTGAAGGTGCTAGATGGATATAGAAGCAATATCTCTCGATGTATCAGTTTAAAGAGCACAAGTTGTTCAATTTGAAGAGTCACGATTGCACATTCTTATGCAAGATTTACTTCCAATAGCATTGTGGGCCATTAAGGATGCTGAAGTCGTGGATATTATTTCTGAGTTGTCTATATTTTTTAAGGAATTATATGCTAAAGAGCTTTATGTTGAGAAATTGGATGAACTACAAAACAATGTGGTTATCACATTGTGCCGAATGGAGAAAGTATTTCCCCCAACATTTTTACCATTATTGTGCATTTAATTGTGCACTTAACTGAGGAACCAAAACTTGGAGGTCCTGTGTTTCATAGATGGATGTATCCTATATAGAGGTATGTTATACTCAGCTTTTTGAGTTATCTCCACGAATTTGTTAGTTATACATTTTTGCGCATTCTTTTCCAACATGTGCATATAATGAATGCATTAATGGACAACTATAGGTATTTAGCCCGACTAAAAGGGCATGTGCGTAATCGAGCGCAACTTGAGGAGTCAATGGCAGAAGGGTATATTGCACAAGAGTGTATAACCTGCTGCTCAGGATACTTTGAAGTGATTGAAATGGTTTTTAATCACGAAGAAAGGAATGATGATAATATCCCTAATATAGAAATGTTTTTGTTTGGCACTGGTGGTAAACCTAAAGGAAAGGTGGAAATGGTTGAAATCAATGAATTAAGCCTTAAGCAAGCCCATCGCTATGTGCTCCTCCACATTGTTGGAATTGACTTTTATCGTAGGTTAGTTAAATTAATTTCATGGCCTTAAGTTAGAAAGGGATAAATTTTATGTGGTATTCATTTGCTTGAACTTTTGTATTTAGGTCTTTTTTGGAGGAATGCATAGCATTTTGTTCTCAAGAGCTAAGCGATAAGCTTAAGCAGAAATGGCTACTTGGGGACTTTCCTAATTGATTATAAGAAAAGGTAGTTTTAAAAAATCCAAGTAAGTATGCTTGTGGAAACATAATTATCTGAATGACTAATGTGGGTGTTGAATTGATTAGGTTCCTCATATGGAAGCCACTAATCCAAGATCAAAAATTTTAAGAGCTTTGTTTCATGGCCCGAATTCTATGGCTAAAATAATGAAGGCTTTTACTATTAATGGGTATAGGCTCCACACTAAATGATGAGACAAGTCAAAGACAACTCAAAACTATGGAGTTATGGTAGAAGCCGAAGGAAAGCCCAATTTTGGAAAAATCACTCATATCATTGAATTAGATTACTTTTCTAAATGCAAAGTAGTTCTATTTCGATGTGATTGGGCAGATGTTAGCTCAAGTCGTGGTCGAAAGGAGGACAAAAGGGAATTCACCCTCTCGAATCTTGCACATGAGATGCATAGAGGCAATGCCTTAAAGGATGATCCGTACATTCTATCATCTCAAGCAAGTCAGGTGTTTTATATCGAAGATGATAAAGACAAAGGATGGTCACATGTCATGCAGGTGAAGCCAAGAGATATTTACCACTTGGGAGCTGCCATGAAAGATGATGATCAAGAGCTTTATCCACTTTCTAAGCCCTCAAATATAGTAGAAGAGGATGAGTTTAGCTATCTGGTTAATTGGGCCGCTATTAGTGAGGACTGAGAATAGTTTTGGTGTTTTGAGAATAATTTTTTTGACAATTATCTTTCTATCCTTGTTTAATGGCACTTATGGTGTGTGGTTTACTTTGCTTGCTATTGTACACTAAATAATGAGTTCATGGTTGCTCTTGCCTTCTGTTTAGTACATTAGTTCCTACTTAATTATGTTTTATTATTACATTAATAACATATGTTTCTCGCTTAGGTCTTGATGTATCTGAGTGATGTTTCGATCTAAAATTACCTTAGAACAGTACCTTAAGTCTATTGAGCATGAAGCTGCAGCAAGTGAAGATACATTGTTAGATGATATTAAAATTGCTCCAGATTTAGAAGAAGAAGAAGATGTTGAAATTAATGAAGAAGAGGAGCTTGATTCTACTATTTGGACGAACTTGAATCTTGCTGATATAAGCATTCCTAAAGATTTCAAGAATGATCACGAGGTGTTGATCATAGGTAAAAGAGTCTTAGGGATGGCTAGTACTTTGTTTGCTCCATTATTATTAGCTTTAAGATTTATATGCTCATCAATAATATGCTGATGTTATTCTTTCATTTCCAGATGACCGTGGCAATGCTAGGAAGTCTACTGGGAGGGTCTCTGTGCACATGGTATACAAATTGGTCTCTGCAAAGATAATTATGGTCTCTTTAAACAACTTGCTACAACCAATAATGAAAGCAGGAAGTTTATTTAATAGGTTCGTTGCTGATATCGCTAAGAGATCACACTTTGGAATATTGTTCTTTTTTCACACTTTGGAATATTATTCTTTTTGTTACACCCTCTAGTAATCTCCTGACATGAAATCATATTAGGAACCATTTCTCTACTAGGAATGAAAGCACACTGAGTATCCTCCATAATGCTAGCAACTACCTCATTCAACCTGGTACAAATCATTTTTGGGATACATTTATAAAGCATAATGCAGTAGGCTATGGGACTAAAATGCTTGGCTTCCTTTTGGGGCATGATATGTTGGGAATACGAAAAGAACATTTTAGAGTATTGATCCCTAAGTTCAAGCCACCATACATGCTTTCAATTTGAGATTCAGCATGTTGCGAGTCAACATTCAGAAGATCCTTGTGCACATGTCCTAAAGCTTAGTTCTTAGAAACTCTCTTTACTGACACAGTGCTTTTTAACCAAATTGTTCATATAACACCCACTCACTTATAGATTAATTGGCCCTTCCAATGACAGGGCTGAACTCAGGGTTTCAACTGCCCCATGTCTATTGACACAGTGCACATGTCCTGAAGCATGATTACTGTAACTACCGCATGTAGCAAAGAGCTTATTGTAGATGTTGGTAAAATTTTCTCCCTTATTTTGGTTTCAACTAAAGCAACTATTCCAACATTAATATTGCCCAAACCTCCTTAACACCGTCTTGTTTATTTAATAGGTTCATTGCTGATATTACTAAGAGATCAAGCCTATGCCCCCTTAACTATGACGATTGGCGCTTAGTGCCCCAATACTTCAAGGGCCGGATCATAATGTACATTAGGGTAAGCATTATGTTTTATTGATCATATGTCTGTATTTGTGCAGTCTGTTCCAATGTTGTTATTACACACTTATATTTTCGCATGGTTTTTGGTAGCATTACATTTCATTGATTATTTAAATTTAATTTTTTTCAGAAAATGCTTATGTTGTCGGATGGTGTGGAAGTGAATTGTAAAGTTCTAAGTGCTGTAGGCGAGAAGGTTAGGGGCTATAAATATTCCTTGAGATGCAAATATGTCAAAGAAGATACCATAAAGAAGCTTATATCATCTGGACATTAGTAAGCACCCATCAAACATAACTGACCAAATGTGGGTTGGTTTAGTGGATCATTTCTTTTCAGATAAGTTTTAGGCAAGAAAAATACCATCCTATCTTATGTGCTACAGTCATTTCCTTATGTTTATCTCACTCCTTTTCCCTATGAGTTTTTGGCAGTGTTTTGATTTTTCTGTGCTTGTGTTAATGAAATACTTGCTTGAGATCATATGTTTAATCTTAGAAGGTGTAGGACAACAAGGCTTACATGTTAAGGTGGCAATGTTTTGATTATCATAACAGTGTTTTTTGTTGTACTTACACATTTTATCAATTTTTCCTATTTGATTATGTGATATAGAAATCTTCAAAAATTGGTAAGATGGCAAGAGGGAAACAGCTTCGCCCTCACACAGGTGGATCAGAAAGTTTTGTAATTAAAATGGATGAGTTTGTATGTCAAGCTAGCTTACATGTTCATTGCACACTTTTTGTACATTGTTATATTAGGAGTGCTTTATTTAGGCATGCTGATTGATATGTAGGAGATGGAACATCAAAGAGAACTAGGTCCCATAGAATGGTTTATGAAGACTTGTCAGAGAAAAGATCATAGTTACCATAAACCCGTGATAAAAAAATTTGTGGTATTGATTTTTGTACCTGATTTGGATTAGAATTTCATTACTTAATAGAAATTTGAAGATTATGGTTTTATATTTTGAATTTATTTGTTACAGGACTATGTTTTTGGCATCATTAAGGAAAAAAAACTGGTTCTTCAGAGGTGGAATTCTTTGAAGCAACCATACCAGCTGCGACTTATGCTTTTCGAATGCTGATGGGGCCTGAAAGCAATGGTAGGATCAAAGCCGTTGGGAATGGAGTGGACCCTAGCAAATTTCATAGTAAATCCGATATTATATCAGAGTCTAGCATGATCAGCATGTTGTTAAAGGAAGTCAAGTCCTTATTGTTGCATAATTATATTTAGTTTTGATGATAACAAATCCATGTGTAATATATTTGTCTAAGTAATGTTGTTCCAAACAAGCTCTCCAAACAGGGTCTACACCGTTGTTTGTGATATTTTGATTAACCTTGGTGCTAAATGTTGAGAACAAGTCTTAGGAACAGGTTCCGAGCTTCAGTGGTACAAGATCAGCAAACAACACATGTAGTTATCTCTTGAGGAACAAGTTCTTACATTAAGTTATACAAGATCACCCGAGGAAACAGGTGACCAAGGTGTTTTGGAGCGGCATATT
>NCQV01138569.1:4909-15297 GCA_002740545.1 Lophocereus schottii | reverse complement strand
TTATGGCTGTGCTACCCCCTTCAGGGTAGTGGGGAAATAACGGCAATACGCTGTGTTATCTACGTCTTGGATGTAGATCTATGCTTTATAGACCCCTAGGTCCCCCTTGGGATCGGTAGTTCTGTCATAGAGGTCTATGGTGGGCATCTTAACCTTCCGATAGCATCGAGTGTTGATGATCTCTGCATTGAATGGTGTAGAGAATAGAAGAGTCACTAGCCGAGTAGCTGTTCGTAAAGCCTTAATGGGGGTTTCAGGATGTCACTCGACCTTGACGACAAAGGTGCTTCTCCTGGCCAGCTTAGGCCTTAAAGCTCCGGCCGAGAACCGGTAGCCTATGTGCGGTCTAGGGTTGCAGGTCTCCCTTGGGGGAGGGCTCCGGGTGCGTTCACTTACAACCACTGTTACCGCTCTTTACCCACATACGGTGCCAATTTGATTCTGGATTTTCTCGTGGGCTACTGAAGACGATGATGTGGGACAAAAGAACGGGCTTACGGGATGGCACGTGAGTTACACCTGACGTTCTCCTCCTCTAAGGCTCAACCTGCAAAATACGCACCCCCCGATTGTGGGCTAGGGAACGCCTCACTGATGGTCAAGTCAGTCATCAAGAATCGACGTCAAAGGTGATGCGAGAGAGAGAGAGAGAGAGAGTGACTGAGTGAGTAATGCGAATCCAATGAAGTATCAGACTACCAACCCCCTTCTTGAGGTGGGTAGGTAACTAATTATAGTCCCTGTAGCAAGGGGTTAAATAGTAATCTTACCTTGGGTATTCTAAATGGGCCGCCGGTTTGGCTTTGGGGCCCCTGAAGGGAGCCTCAAGGGTCCCGCTAGGGGCCCGTTTCTAGTGATGTGGGCCTGGCCTTGGAAACAATTGGGGAGATCGTATTTCCCCAATCAGCAACATGAATTTCGGCTATGAAGATCTCATTAGCCTGTAACAACTATATGGTAACAAGACCGGAGAGAAAATAGAAAAATTATAGCGTATCCAAGTCACTACATCATCAGTGGAAGAAGCTTACACTATTTATAATAATTATGCATTCAATATTAGTTTTATTGTTAGAAAAAACAAGCCTTTATGCAAGGGGACACGAATGTATTGAGAGTTAAAGTATTTTACTGCTTTTAGTGAAGGCAAAAGAAAGATAAATATACAGTTGGAAAAGTCTGCATAAAAACTAGCATCAGAACCAATTACAATGCCATGATGACCTGCCACCTTGATAATAAAGGTAATTAGATAGTAGTTTAGCATCACGAGGACCATAATATTGTATTTTAGCATATAAACAAGTGAGATTTGTTAAGATCACATAGAAGATTGATAAAAAAAGAAAAAGAAAATGCTTGCAATAATTATGGGAAGTAGAGTTGGTATCATGTATAAAAGTAGGAGGCTAGCAGCTCCTCGACACTTGGATTGACAAATCGAGATGCATAAGGAAAGATGACAAAAGAAACGAAGAAGAATTTCGATGGTGTTTGTGCAAATACATTAATCCAAATGTTAGATTCAAGAAGATAAAATAAAAATGGATATATTCTGACATTGAACTTAATAAACAAGGACTACCTACATGTATATTCTAGATGGATAACATATTGAACTAGCAAAATCAAAGTTTTGGGAGACCTGCTAGTGTATGGTACAACATATAGGAATTAGGAGGAATAAATATGATCCGATTTGGGCAATATTTGTTGGGATAAACCACCACAGCAATTTATGCAACATTTATTGGGATAAATTTAATGTTTGCTTCTGGTTTCATGCCAATTTAAGGAACAGAGTCATTTGTCTACCTATATAACGATTTCTTGAAATCTATGGATGACAAAACACCATCGGCATTTTTTAGTTTTTGTATTCCGTAACACTTTCAATTGTCCTTACATAGGGCACATTGGAGATTTGTTTTTATTAAAACCATCCTTGGCTTTGTAGCATGTAAAGTTTTGTAAATGCATTCAACTATGCCATGAAATATCATGACACGATAGAAGAATGTTAGAAATCTTAGGAAAGGAATGTATGCCTAAACACTAAAAATGGAAAAAAAGAATGTTCATTATTGCAGTTCATAATGCTCAATACATCATGCAACAATATTTATTACCATCAATAATACCAACCACAATTTGAAGGCTGTTAACGAATTATGATATTGCTGATTAGTCTTGGATGCAAAGATTATAAAACTGAAAAGCGAAATAGTGGGTCAACAATATAAATCGAGTCATAAATTATCGGATAAAAGACTACATGCCTATATGCATGTTAGAACATCTATAATGAAGTCGTTACAGAATGGCACATCAAAGAAAAGAAAGATGACTTTATATGCTCTCAAAGGAAACCCAAAATAGCGATTCCAAATGCTAGAACATTGATGCATATGACTACATTCTACACCATCAGTATTTAAAAGGTGTTTTAAGAAGAGAATATGAAAGGGACAAACAAATTTTAAAAAATCAGAGGATTTAACAAAAATAGCTTACCATGTATGGCTTCCATGCATTGAAAACTTAATACATGTCATCTTCTTCAACATGGACCCTTCTCTATATTGCACTCGCATGAAGATTTTAGGAATAAGAATATTGTGTTGCCTCTTCTTCAAGGTATACAACATTAAATGTGTCGACCTTATTGTGAAAAAGTGCGCCTCATAGACAGAGACAAACATCACAATATTAATTTAAGTGAAGAAAACCATTGGAGAAGCATAAATCATTTCAATAAGACCAATATTGATGGCAATTAGATGTTCCTTGGTGCGGAAGCTTTGCTTGAATATTTAGCCTCTGATTTATTGCTGCCCACAAACAGGTGGCTACTAGATTCACTGAGGATTTCACGCTTAAAACCCAAACCTACTAGGATGGTTAGGCTTATATGAGGAAGAGAAGAGAGAGTACAGGACCTAGGGAGAATTCGTTGCTTGGACTGATGCTACAAAATCCATAATCCATCCTTTATTTATACTGGCACAAAATCTCTAATAGAATCAACAAATTAATGGGTGATTATGGCTAGTTAATACACAATTAGCCCAATTATAATAGCAGAATCAAATCTGCACTAATGGCCATTTATATGTGACCGTTACTGATCAACAGCTCCCCTTCAGTCACAAAGACCAATTAGTCTCATATCTCTCTGCCAGCAATCTCCCTCACGGATCATCCTAGGAATTGAGCATGGGACCAAAAGTAAAAGACATCAATGTTATATCAAGTCACCATCTAGCTAATATAACACCCACACAAAACATCAATACCCCGAATCATTGAAATACATCACCATGGCATATATTGCCCCTTTATGCCTGATATATAAATTGATTATATACTAAATATAGTCGTCCGGGCTTGATATGGTGATGAAGAAATGATTCTTCCTTAGACAGACACAATAATCCATCTTAGCATAACTGCCTTTCAAGTGTGCTCTACTGGACCATATACATCTTAGCCCTTGGACAACACATTAAGGTAGTAACATCAAATTTTGACTTCATATTATAACTCTAAGTCAAGGAGTATTGCCAATGAGGGTCACATAGTGATAAGTAAAGGGAAGTCACTTATCACTCATTAGATAGGTCGATTTTCAGCACACAAAGTATGATAGTGTGCCATGGCATTGCTCCTCTTAAACTAGGAATGTCACTCTTCTATGCCATGCAAATCATAGGCTTGGTTTTTACCTAAAAAAACAAACTAAGCTACTAGACCAAGACACCTAATGTTAAGGTCAGCACTCAAGATTCAGCTATAAGGTTTCGATATGAAAAGTTATTTCATATTTGACTCCCTCAAGTCTCATCTTAGTCTTACTAAGATGACCATAATTTCCATTCATACACTCCCAGTATTAATAATCAATATTGCACACCTAGTGCCAATATGATCTAGTCTCATCCTGCTTGCTACTCAAGCGTCAGGACGATTACCTGTGTGACTAGACCAATAAGATGCTTGGTGACATAACAATGTGCCTTGTAGCGTACATGTATATTTGTGAACATTTGAAAAAGAAACATCATTCTTTATTTCATAAATAATTAATACAAGTAATAACATGTCCATCATACACTTAGATACACCCAAAAACTAAGCTCTACGAAGACCTATATAAGCTTTAAAAGCGTCTCTAGGAGTAGGCTTAGTTAAAGGATCTGCTATCATTCTACTTGTAGATACATACTTAATGACAACTTCTTTCCCTTTCATGGTATTTTGTATAAAATGATAACACCTCTTAATATGCTCAGTCTTCCTGTGGAACTTTGGATCTCTTGCAAATTAGATGGCAGCAGTATTGTCACATAACATTTCTACAGGATCATTAACCCCAGGAGTGAGGTCAAGACCCTGCAGAAAGCTCCTTAGCCATATTGCATCTTGAGTGGCAAGACAGTAAGCCACATGCTCTACTTCTATAGTCAAAAGTGCTATGCAGTCTTGTTTCTTACTGCACCAAGATAATGCTCCCATGCCTAGGGTGAACACATATCCTGAGGTAGACCTAGATTTGTCCAGATCACCACCCTAATCAGCATTTGTATATCCTCTCAGCTTAAGATCTCCACCTTGGTAACAAAGGACCAGGTCACTCGTACCACGCAGGTAACAAAAGATCCTTTTCACGGCTTGCCAGTGTGCAGGCCCTGGGTTGCTTTGCTAACGACTTACCAAACTAACCGCAAAGCAAATGTCTGGCCATGTACAAAACATGGCATAAATTAGACTTCCTACTGCACTAGCATAAGGAACATTGTTCATTCTCTCCTTCTCTTCCTCTGTCTTAGGACAATGGTCAAGGCTTAAGGTTAAACCCTTCTCAACTGGAGTGTCCACGGGTTTAGAGTAATGCATTTGAAAACATTCTAAGATTTTGTTAACATATGCTTCTTGGCTCAAACCAAGAAGCTTCTTAGAACAATTCCGAGTTATCTCTATGCCTAAGATATACCTGGCCTCACCCATATCCTCCATCTCGAAGACGGAGGACAACCACTGCTTAGTGGTTTAGATCATCTTCATGTTGTTTCCAGCCAGTAGTATGTCATGAACGTACAAAGTAAGAAACATAATCCCCTTTGTAGTTTTCTTAACATACACGCGGTGATCTTCAGAAACTATGTTTAAGCCAAAAGAAATAACGGCTTCATGGAATTTGAAATACCAAGATCCGGAAGACTGCTTGAGACCATAAATGGATCTTTTAAGATGACAAACTTTGTCCTTTTGACCTTTCGATATGAAACCAATAGTTTGATCCATGTAGATCTCTTCTTCAAGGTTCCCATTAAGGAAAGCAGTCCTTACGTCTATTTAGAGCAATTCTAAATCCAAATGGACGTAGGTGAATAGAGGCAATTCTCACCACAGGAGAAAAAATCTCTTCATAGTCTACCCCTTCAATTTGGGTAAACTCCTTCGTCACTGAATGGGCCTTAAACTTACCGAATGATCCATCTGCCAGATGTTTTATTTTGAAAACCCACTTGTTCCAAATTGATTTATATCGGGGAGGAAGATCAACAAGTTCCCAAATCTTGTTTCTCGCCATAGAGTCTATTTCGTCCCTTATAGCTTCCATCCGCTCTCTGTGGTTTGGTGAATCAATGGCCTCCTGAAAAGAGGTAGGTTCTTTTATTTCTGAAGGAGTGCATAGGAATATCTCCTCTTCGATTTGAAAATATTATCAAGGTATTCTTTCACACTCATCCCTCCGGAGCACATGAACTGTGCTGGTTTGACCCTCTGCGGTATTCCTCCCCCTATCTCTAAGAGCTACAGAATTCTTAGTTGAGAGAGAGTCATTGCCTTTATCTTGAATAAGTGGACTGGCCACGTGTTCATGTTGATGTACTGGAGAAGGAGGACGAACCTCATTCTCAGGTTGATTCCCTTGGGCAAGAAACAACTCATCATCTTGTCCAGACAATGGAAGAGTACTATCCTCGGTGGCACGATGAGTGTTTAAATCCCCTCCTCACCGAGAGATAGTTTATCATTTGGCGTTAACTCATACAACATTGTGTCTTGTTCGATTTCACCATTGCTTGGGAACTCATCCTCAAGGAACTCAACATTAGGTGAATCCACTTTTGTCATACCACCACTAGGGTGTTCACCATACATAACATACCCCTTAGAATGTTCAGGATGTCGGATGAACACCATTTTAGTGGCCCTTGGACCACGTTTCCCATGTTCTTCAGTTAGGTTATGTACATAACCAGCCGAACCCCATGGGCTTAAATGTTCCAAGGTGGGCTTTCTACCATGCCATAACTCATATGGGGTTGCGGATACACTCGAACTAGGCACACGGTTAAGGATGTAAGTCGTCGTAAGCAGCGTATTCTCCCCAAAGGGCGGTTGGTGTGTGCCATCATTGACCTGACCATGTCAAGTAATATTCGATTCGTACGCTCTCCCACACCGTTTTGTTATGGAGTGCTAGGAATCATGAGTTGTCTTCGTATAACTTTTTCCTCACAAAATTCTTTGAACATATGTGAGAGGTATTCACGACCACTATCAGTTGGAAGGATCTTAACTCTCTGATCTAATTGGGTCTCAACCTCAGCTACAAAACATTTGAACACCTCAAGTCCTTCATAGCGATGTGATAATAGGTACACATACCCATATCTTGAATAATCATCTATGAAGGTGAGGAAATAGAATGCCCCATGACGTGCTTTTACATTCATGGGTCCACAAATATTGGAATAGATAAGCTCTAAAGGGCTTGATGCCCTTAAAGCCTTACCAAAAGGCTTCGCGGTCGCCTAGTCAGTTAGACACGACTCACATCTAGGCAACTTAACCTTAGTGAGTTGTCCTAAAAGACCTTCGTTAGCTAGCTTAATCATCCTATCTGGACCAATATGACCAAGCCTAGCGTGCCATTTAATGGATTTAGAATCAGAATCAAAGCTTAAGACAAAAACAGAAGGAGAATTATTATAACAATTATCCAAATCTAATACAAGGAAATCGTTCTTTAAAGTTGCGTGGCCAAACACATTGCCACCATACATAATGTTCAAACCATCTGGACAAGAACTAAAACCAAAACTTGATTTCATTAAAGAAACCACAGATAAAAGATAGACTCGCACCCCAGGTGTGTAGAGGGCATAAAAAAGAAGTAGCTTATTTCCTCCTTGTAAGATGAGCTGGTATGTTCCAACACCTAGAACATCTTCTTCACTGTCATTACCCAGCTCGATAGTTTGTGAACCTACCGAGTACTGGTGAAAATCCATAAATCCAGCTTTATCCCGAACTATGTGCTTGCTTGCTCCCGCATCTACAATCCAATTAGGAAAAGAATTAGCAACTAATTCATGGGAGCACACATATAATTCAGGAGAACAAGTGGAAAAAGGTACCTTCTTCGGCTCAGGATAATCCTTAGCGCAGTGACCTTTCTTTCTACAAGTATAACACTTCACACGTGCTATATTGATCGCTCTATTACCTTTAGCATTCTGCTTCTTGGAAATCCCAGCCTTGGGCCTACCATTCTGAGGATGGCGAAGACCCTTCTTGGCCTGTCGACCTTGATTATTCTTGTTGCCTTTGGGCCTATTTCCCTTTGCAACAAGAGCCACATAAGGTGTGCCTAACATTTTTAGGCGTTCTTCTTCCATTTTAATGTAGCTTTGAACCTCAGCAAAGGTCTTAATATGTTAAGAATGAGTTAAGACAGTATTGACATAATTTCAATGCTGAGATTCTACAAGGAGTGCTCGAATCACGTTCAGGATTTGATCCCCCTCAGAAATTTCCTTACCAGCAGCCTTGACATTACGAATTATGCCACTCATAATTCATAAATACTTAGTCATGGTATGACTGAAATCCATTTGGTACTGTATCCATTTGAGCTGCAAGGTTCGAAGCCTTTTCTCGGATGTTTGACCAAAACAGATTTTGAGTTGGTCCCACATGCCCTTAGCTATGGGGCACAGCTCAAATTCTACAATAAGATCATCATGTATGGAATACAACATATTAAATCATGCCCTTTGATCCTTATTGGACTAGTCTTGATAGGCCTGTAAGCTCTCTTGATATTGCACAAAAGAAGTATCATTTAGAAGATACTGAATCTTCCATTTCCACATGTCATAGTTAGATATACCTAGTGGAAAGCTCATTGATCATTGCATTGTTAGCTGCCATATCTACAAGTTCATATTAAAAGATGTACATAAGGCACATGTTTTCTTAAGTAATTAAATTATTAAGGTTTCATCATTCATGTCATCTGATCGAAAATTTTGCCAAGCTCATAATCATCTCATACAATCATAAACTAAAAAATTTAAATAACTTAATTACAATAATATTTTCATAAAACATATTCATTTAGAACTGAAAATGTTAAACTAATTAACATTTATTTAAATGTCGCATAGATATTTAATTGTATTGTATGTAAAACTAATGTACATAACGATTATTCTTACAACTCATATATATGTATGTATTCATATAATCTTAATGGTAATATATTTAACATATCATTTAACATAATAACATATAAAACGAATTTATATGTTTTAAGCATGTTATTACTAACATCTAAACTTTAAACATATTAATGCATTCAAAATCAAAACTTATTAGAAAATTTAATTCAGGAATGCATCATCTTGTGCATATTTATTTAACATAATAGCATATAAAACGAATTTATGTGCTATTAACACATGATAATAGACATTTGAACATTAAACATATTAATGTTATAATTACAAGTTCAGGCATTTAAAATCAAAAACAAATTTAAAGTTAGAATTTTAACTCACTGATGCACCAATCTTCACCAAAATTTGTTGTCAACAAGTTCATGCCTAAAAATATATTAAGATCAAAAAAAAAAGAAAATGTGTTACTTAAACCCGTGACCCTCCTCCCCTTTTATATGACTAGCCTTATTCATTGATGAGAGGCGCTCAACCTCTCCATCTCTTTCCTTCTCTCGAAGCTTCTCTTTGCTTTTACACAGGCTCTATTCTGGCTCCATTGAAGCTTCTCTCTTTCTAACTATTGAAGCTTCTTGAGACTCTTCTCTCTTTCTGACCATCAAAGGCTCTCTTTCTCTCTCTCTAAACCTTGGTTCTCACCTGAGACAAACGCCCATGTGTCTAAACTTTGCCATGTCTCCAAGCAGCCACACTTGCCTTCCTTTTGAGGAACAGCATGCACACCGCCCCAAGCACCACCACTCGAAAACCCAGATGAGGAACCGCCCCATTTCCAAAACTTCCAAACGCATCCTGGCACCAACCATTGGCCAAATTCACCAATCTAACCACACCAGTGAGTAGATCGGTCGCCGACCATTCAACTTATGCCACCTACTTGTGCAGCCACCCCTGTGGCAGCGCGTGTCACCCACGCGCGGCTTCTATGGTATTTTTTTCTCGTGGTTCTGAGCTGGGATGATAGATCTGAGGAGGTTAAGGGCAATAGGGGGAAGAAAACCGATAAAGATTTTTCATCAGTGGTGCGTGACCCACACGCACCACCCCTCCCGGCAATTCTGATGGGTCGAGGTAAGTCTATTCTCCTCCCTTTTTTTTTGTTTGGTTGGGACGATAGGGCATCTCTGAGAAGTCGAGTCTTGGCGAGGGAGGGTCGAGCTCTATGGTCAGATCTTGGAGGTGTTAGGTTAAGGGAGAGGGTCTCGGATCTGGTCGTGCGATTAGCAAAAAAATTGTGTAACTTGGTTTCATACTAGCACGAATTTGGGCAATTTTTTTTTTATCCTATTTCACATAGAAATTCTAGAGTCTGGTGTGGAAATGAGACATTTGATTCGAACAAAAATATGAAATATGTCAGATTATCATGCACTGCATTTTCGCAGATTCAAACTGAGCAGTATTTCATTTTATCATTCTAATTAGCATTCTATTCATTTATGTAATTTGACATTCCAAATCTGAAGCACATAAATATTGATAAAAGAGCATAGATTATGAATTAACCATAATTTGACAGAATAACATAGTCATTTGTCTCATATTCAAATTCATGGTCTCGATGTGAACAAGAATGCTTAATCAGAATTATAATAGTCAGGGCTAGAATCAAACAGAGGTGGCTCTGATACCACTAATGGAAATCAAATGTTACTAGCGCTGAAGCTTTGCCTGAATCTTTAGCATTTGATTGATTGCTGCCCACAAACAGGTGGCTACTAGAGTCACCGAGGATTTCACGCCCAATACCCGAACTCAGTGGGATGGTTAGGCTTATGTGAGGAAGAGGACAAAGAGTATAGGATCTAATTAAGGTGAATTCGTTGCCTGGACTGATGATACAAACCACATAAT
>NCQV01138558.1:6286-18943 GCA_002740545.1 Lophocereus schottii | reverse complement strand
AGGTTATGAATTAGGATAATCTTTGTAAGGAATTCCTACATCAGTATTCATATAGTGCTGACCTCCCAATCACACTCAAGGACCTAGGGTTACTCAAGCAAGAAGACAAAGGGGGTTCACTGAGTAACTAGCTAGATAGATGGTGAAGGCTGTTCACATAGTGGATTGATCTTCAGAAGATAAGTGAGATTACTCATTAGGGACCTCCAACCCACATATAGGCAGAACGTACAGCTCACGTCATTTGAAAATTTCACGATACTGAAGAATTAAGAATATAGGCATGCTGGCAGAGGAAGAGTCATCCAAGGAAGTGCCTACAAAGACTGGTAATAACTGGAAAGGCAACTACTAAAATAAGGATAAAAAGCCTAGTAGTTCTAAGGAAGTGCAAGCGATAAATCATTTTATTGAATGTACCCCTATAGGGGTCGCATACACTTAGGCTCTGGAGCAATTTTTGGCGAAAGAAAAAATTGATCTCCCTGAGCGTAAGACAAAAATTCAGGTACTTACGTAGTCCAAGTCTTTTGATCTGACCAAATATTCTAAGTGCCATCAGTCTCGAAGTTATGACACCAAAAATTGTGGGACCTTTAAGAATAGGCTGAAAAGGATGTTCAAGCCAAGACAACTCTTGTTGTCTAAAGCACGTCAAGAGCCCAGCGATGACAAAAACCCATTAGGAGATCACGAAAGCATGTTTTATCGATGACCAAGGGTAATGGGATCCACCTATGCTCATATAAAGCACCTATGGGCCAAAGCAAGGGTAAGCATGCCTACATAATACTTAGAGGTCCACGACTTATATGAAAATGATGAAGAGGACATATATGAAACCTAGGGAGGTTATTTGCCTGTTGAAGCAAGTGGCGATGATTTTTGGGGTGTGAGTGAACAAGTAGAACTTTGGGGAGAAGAGGACCAAGGAAGGATCCAACACCTCACAAAGGCTAGGCAAGACCAACCTAGAAAGGGCCCAAGATAGGCCTTAGAAAAGGAACAAGTGATTAGTCCAAGAAGAGGATTCGTGAATAAAGCAATAAAAGAAACTTAAAGCTGAAGTAACTATCTGGCAACTCAGTGTAGCTTCTCAAAAGCATAGGCAACTCCTGATAGATGAGCTGAATAATATTGACTTGTTTCCTGAAGCTATGCCTGAGGAAATGATATCTTTAATTACGTTTAGTAAAGACATCATAACCTTTAATAATGAAGATCTCCTGTTAGGAGGTTTGGCACACAATAATACCCTATATCTTATTGTGATATGCCTTCAGAAGTATGTACCAAAAGCACTACACTATGAGGCCCTATCTGTACAGTCTTAAGCCCTGTTCTATTTTGCATTTTTGAGGATTTAGGTAAAAGCTTACATCTCCTTATAACTTCTTACATCTATTTACAGCTCCTTACATCCTTAACATAACTTATATCTTCTTATATCTCCTTACATCTTCTTGCATCTTCTTACATCTTTTTACATCTTCTTACATCTCATATAGATTTCTATAGCATTCATTTATTTTAATTACATAAATATGTACACTTTTTTAATTATGCTACCAATATACAAAATTTATAAGTATCTTATAAACACAACATTTACATAAATATAAAAACATAATATAACGACGTAAATTATTTTTGAGTTTCGACATAAATAATATATGTTATTACAGATGGAATCAGTGACCATACTTTTAAAATTATAATACAAAGCTTTTGTTTATGTTTAAGTCTGAAGCATATATGAAAATTGTCAAACTGTACGCGATGAAAGCATTATAATTATTTCATCCCTAAGTTTATCCATGATAATTTTATACAATTGACTATTTGATGGTCGTTCCCTTGCTGAGATTGATATGCGCTTATTATGCAAAATAATAAAATTATACAAAGTACAACAAGAAATAATTATCTAAAGTTGCTACTCCTGTCTCATTTGCAGCATTTTGTCGGCCAATATTTTCCATCTACCCTTCAATACTCCAAAAGTTCTTTCCACTATCATTTGTACAGATGAGTGCTGATGGTTGAATATTTCTTCACTTCTTTAGGTGGGCTATATTTTCTAACTGTGGGATATGACGACCAGTTTCCTATCCTATGTATGGAGCTAAATATCCAAGAGTATTTGGATATGCTGCGTCAACCAGATAGTATTTTCCTAAACAATTATGTGAAATAATTATAGTTGTATACGACAAATGAGAATCATCAAGGAATATGTTAAGAACATATCCTTCTGCACCTGGAGGGGGATGAGGAAAATTGAACTTAGGTTAAAGCATACTATCTCGTAATACTGTCACATCATCTGCACTCCCCTCCCAGCCGATGTTTAAGTAAGTGATCATCATGTCGGATGATACCACAGCCAAGGTGTTCCAAGCGTTTTGACCTGTACGTGATCGATGAGCAAGACCCGCATCTTTTGTTTTTATTTTTTTTTTGATTTCGGAAGGTAATATTTAATTTTTGGTTGTTTAATATAACAATACAATTTTTCGCATTTTAAGCATTGGTGTATAATGTTTTAATGGTTTATTTATAAAATTTATTGTTAACAATGTTTACCATACATTTACATTTAAAATTATTTACTTAAAATAGGATTTCATTTTAAGAGTTGTATTCAATTTTGTCCAAAAAATTTTTTTTGGGTTATACTTTGCTCATTGGATCAAACTAATGTAAATATAAAAAATCACCTCAACTGTACGGAATTTTCTTGACAAAATTTATGGGGTATAGTATATTTTATTGCAATGTAACTAACTTAGTTAATGGTTTTATTTTCAGCAAGTTTATTATTTTAATATTATTATTTCTCATCCAAAGTGTTCTTTGTAAAACAAACATATTTTGTCTCAATTATATTAAGAAATATTTTGTTTACTGATAGTATCAAATTTTAGTCGTAAATATGACTAATATATCATAATTATCACAAATTATACTATACAACTCTTCAATAATTCAACAACTCCTTACATCTATCTTTAGAGCTCCTTACATCTTCTTATAGCTTCTTATATCTTTTTACAGCTCCTTATAGCTTCTTACAGCTCCTGACACTTTTTTACAGCTTACAGCTGTATCTTATTGCGAAATAGAATAGGCCCTTAATGGACAGTTCCCGTGTGAAGAAGATAATTTTCCTTTATGTGGCTTCCTTGAACCTTGCTACACAGAAAGGAAAGGAGCCTTAGTACGTGGGTTAGAAGTATTCACTCAGTGCCAGCTGTTGGAGAAAGAAGCACTTACTACCACAAGGCAAATCCATCAACTCAAGATTGGATCAACCTAGTTGAACGCAACATCTTCGGGATCCTATTTGGAGATCCACTTAAGATTACCTTGCTGCTATTTTATCCCTTGTCATGTCTAACATTGGTTTCAACCCTATAAACTTCATTATCAAGAATAACGCCAAAGGCTGTAAGCAAGTGACTTGGACAGTTGAAGGGGAAGGAAAAGTGTTCAGTATAGCTATCGGGGTAGTTTAGGAAATTATAAGATAGAGTCCAAGAGTAAGTCTTTAGTTTATGTTTCCTTAAGCTCTACATTAGATGTACTTGTTTATGATTTTAATAAGATAAACTCTTCTGTTTGCAACTCATCTTCCTCCTCTCCTATTGAGTGCTTTGCCTCTTATATTGGAAATGAAGATACAACTCCAAAAGATTTAATTAAAGTGGTTAAAGACCATGAAAAGCAAACTATCATAATTAACGATACAATACTAATCAACTTGGGGACTTTTTAAGAGCCTCGAGAGCTTAAAAAGGAAAATCACTAACTCCAGAGGAGTAAGAAATTTTTTATCTCACTCCTATAGGAATTCATAGACATCTTTGCATGGTCCTATAAAGACATGTCACGCATCGATCGAGATATCAGCATAAAATTCTTCTCTATCTAGATGCTAAGCTAGTAAAATAAAAATTTAATAGGATAAAACCAGAATGGGCCTTGAAAGTAAAGTAAAAGGTGTAGAAATAATTAGATGCAAGGTTTAAGATGGTTGCACACTACCCTCAATGGGCAGTAAATATTGTTCCAGCTCCAAACAAAGATGGAAGAGTAAGAATGTGTATGGATTTCAGTGATCTTAATAGGGCAACTCTAAAAGATGATTTTTCACTATAATGTATAGATATTATAGTTGACAATACTGCTAACATGCTTTCCTTTCCTTTATGGATGAGTATGTCCGTTATGAACAAGCCAAGATAGCAATGGAGAACATAGAAAAGACTACCATCATTACCCCTTAGGGAACTTATTACTACACTGTGATGCCATAGGTTTAAAGAATGTCGAGACTACCTACTAAAGAATGGCTACCACCTTGCTGCATGATTTAATACAGAAGCAGAAGTGTATGTGGATGATATGAGTATAAAATCTAAGCACAGGGATGCACATGTTCTGACTCTTTAGAAGTTCTTCACTACACTTAGAAATACAATATTCATTTAAACATGCAGAAGTGTGTATTTGGAGTGACCTTAGGGAAGTTGCTAGGGTACGTGGTCAACCTTAGGGGAATGAAGGTTGACCTTTCAAAAATCAAGGCAATACAGGAAATGGTGCCACCTAAGACTAAAAAAGAAATATGAGGATTTCTAGGTCTCCTACAATACATCAGTTGCTTCATATTGAAGCTGACAATGGTATGTGAGCCTATCTTTTTGCAATTGAAGAAGGAAGTAAAGGTAGAATGGGATCAGGAGTGCCAAGAGGCATTTGATAAGATCAAGGAGCACCTATCTAACCCACCAGTACTGGTACCCCGACAACCTGGCATTCCCTTATTCTCTATCTCACAACAATAACCACGACAATGAGGGCCATGCTAGCCTAAACGATAGAAGGGATGAAAAGGGCCATTTACTATATGAGTAAAAGTTCCTTAAATATGAAGCCCACTACACATCCTAGGAGAAAACCTTCTCGGCCTTAGTTTGGGTAACCAAGAAGCTTAAGCGTTATATGCTAATGCATATGATACATGTGATGGCACTGATGAACCTAATAAGATAGCTGTTGCAGCAACCAATGATGGGCGACAAGTTTCTAAGTAGACAACAATGTTATCAAAGTCTGATCTACGTTACACCCTGCAGAAATCCATTTAAGGGTATAGTCATGTTTGACTTCTTTTCAGACCTACTGATAGAAGATCAAAAGGAAGACACTTTTAATTTCCTCAATGAGGAAGTTCTTCAGGTGAAAGAAGATTTATGAACAACGTACTTCGATGGGGATTCAAATCAAAAAGGATTTGGAGTAGGCATCCTTTCAGTATCTCCAAAACAGGCACATATCCCTATATTAGTCAAATTAGACTTTGAGATTGTTGACAATGTAGTTTAGCACGAAGCCTATATTATCGGGTTGCAAGCAGCTATAGAAATAGGAGTGAAAAATCTGTGAGTATGTGAAGACTCTAATCTGATAATTAATGAAGAGTGTGTTTGGTAGGGGGTAAAATCATTTTTCCGAAAAATGATTTCCCATTTTACGATGTTTGGTAAAAGGCGGAGGAGAAAATCATTTTCAGGGGAAAATCATTTCACCCTATGTGAAGGAAATTATTTTCTGTTGAAAAAACATATAAATTGATTTTCACCTCTGGCCCTTCACGCTCCATCTTCACCTGGGTTCTCACTATCTCTCCGTTTGGCTTAGGGTTTCAACTCTCTCTCTCTCTCTCTCTCTCTCCCTTCTCAAAATCTCTTTCTTCAACATTTTTTTTTGAGATTTATCTTCTCCATTTTTGAAGCATTCATCTCCTCTCTTTCTCCCGACAGTGTTGAAGGACAATCCCCTTTATCTTACCTTTGTTGGGAGCTAGTTGAAGTAGCAATCTTGACATTCACTTTTTTGGTAAGTTCTAAGTCCTAGGGTTTTAATTTTTGAAGGGGGGAATACTTTCAACGGTAACAATTTTATCTTTGATTTTGGTTATCTAGGGTATCTTAAGTGTAGCCGAACATAAAGAAGTATCTGTTGGATGAAGTCTTTCTCTCTTCTGGTCATTGTTGTTTAGGCATCTCTCAAACTTCCATTTGTGCTTGTTATTACTTCTTCAGATCTACTATACCCACTCAATTATTGATGGTTTGTAGATGATTTGATTGTTGGGTATGCTTTCTGGGTTTCTAAATCTTGCTCCAATTTTGGTCTGAATTTGTTGGACAAAAATTGAATTGGTATATTTGTTCTGCCATAGTTTTGATTTTTATAAACAATTTTTGGGCAATTAAATGTTGACATTAGAATTATTTTCAGAGCATCAGTTAGATGATTAGCTTGTTATGAAGTTAAACTTACTATTAAAGTGCATAGTTCCTATCATATTTTTAGAGGTTTATAAATTTCATGTATTCCCTTTGGGTGTTTCTATAAGTTTCTTTTTGTATCCAATTTTAAGGGAATAACTATTGTTGACATGAATTTCTGAGCATCAGAATCTAGAGTTAGAGGTTTTAGTTGGATACTAAATCTATACGTTGTTCCTATTCCACTTGCAGAAAATGCATATGTTCTTGTTCTTTTGAAATGTAGATATATGCTAAATGATGATTACTGCCTGTTGCTGTTGCACTTGCAGTTGTACTATAGTGCCAACTAATTTTTTGCTCCAACTTTATCTTTTTTTTGGGCTTTATGTTTTTCTTTACAGATTATGATCAGTTAACATGTGAAAACCCTTTGTATTTTTATATAGGTTGAGTATGTGTGCTTTGATTATGATCAGTTTCTTCATTTAGGTGCATTATGTTTTATTCTATGACATCCTACTGATAGGTCTCTATTACAAATAATTAGTTGCAAGTATGATTCGTTGAATTTTTGGTACATCCCTTTTTTTACCTAGATGGCCAATAATTTAAATGAGGAGGAAGCTATGGTCATCGGTGCTACCACTGCTCTTTTAGGAGCTACAGTGGCCTTACTTAGGAACCATAATAAGAGAGACATCGAAAATAAAACTAGGACTCCTCAAATCTCGCATCAGCCATATGTTAATAGAAATTTCGATTGAGAGAATTATATCAATAGTGTTTTGCATTATAGGGATAGTCATTGCCTTTATCAGGTTCGAATAAAGCTCGATTCTTTTCTTAAATTGTGTTAAATGCTTCAAAGGATCACACTTCTTGTAAACACAAAGCATACGAGTATGAGTGAGCAAGTTCTAATGTTTCTTCACTTAATAGGTCAAAATGTAAGGTTAGGGCAATTGGAGGAAAACTTTTTCGTTCTACTTAGACCATTCATAGCTATTTTCATATAGTTCTAGGAGCCATCTTAAAATTATATGGTTTAATCAGTTATTGTTTAATATGTTTCTTTCAATAGGAGAATCCAACTCATGAGAAGTATCTAAACAAGAATGGCTATTGTGATTAGAAGGGATGTCACTTGAGGAACTGGTGTCAAGTCATTTGATGATGTTAAGATACAGTTACAAGGAATTACAAATTTAGAAGAAAAAGGTGAAGGTCACAACAAGTTTGTGAAAGAAAATGATAAACAATGGACTTCAAGCGCGCATTTGGAATCAAGAAAATGCCGAAAGAAAACCAATAATGACGATTTAGAACTTTAAAATATATCCACCCAAACGACATAAGTCGCCATGGCTCTACAAAAGATTTCTAAATCCGAGATTGACATCGACCTTCTTTATCAAGAAGTGATGAAAACTGAAGGATTTGAAGAGGACTTTTTAGGTAGTGTTTTTGATTATGTCGTAGAGTGTGAAAACCATGCAAAGGGTTTTCTAGCAAAGAGTGACAAACTGAAAAGGATTTGGCTTGAAAAATTCATGGAGAACAATTGAATGTAGTGATATTTCTCATACCCCTCACCCTATGTGCCTTCTTATTTTTCCCCCTCTCTTTCTTTGGCTGAGGAGAACAAAGATACTATTGTGACTTTGTAAGGCCTCTTTGATTACTGTGTTGACTGGTTATCTATTAGCTCAGCCTATTGTTACTAAACTGTTGGAAATTATTATCTTGGAAAATGGTCTTTCATTCTACCAAATAGGAGAAAATGAAGTGCAAAGAAAATGGTTTACCATTCTACCAAACAGTGCAAAACATAAGTGGAACATTATTTTTCTTAGGAAAACATTTTCCATGGAAAATAATTTCCCAAGAAAATGATTTTACCCCAATCAAACACACTCCAAATCATAAAAATGCAAAGTGAGAAGTGAAGCCTTAGCACTATACCAAGCTCACCTGTTGGAGGATGCTGAGAACTTTACTCACATCACTTATACTTATCTCCCTCACAAAGATAACCAATTTGCGAATGCCCTAGCAAAGTTGACATCAATTATCAACATCCCTAGTGGCATCCTTTCAATGCCATTAATAGTCTAAAGGAGAAATAGGCCAGCACGTTATTGCACCATTGGAGTATGCAGTGTCGATCTCACTGCTTAGTATTACAATAGAATACCCAATCAGGATCCTCCCCAAAAGCTCAATGAGCATTATGGTTGCTAGCTTCGCAATACTTTGAGGATAAAGAAAAGCTATATAAGAAGACGGATATAGGCGTAAACTTACTATCCGTAACACAAGAGGATGCATGAGAAATCATGAAGGAAGTCCATGGGGGAGAATGTAGACCACACATGAATAGCTAAACGATAGCCAACAAGGCCTAAAGGATAGGGTAGTATTGGTCCACAATGGAAGCAGATTGTTATGCAGATGTGAGCAGATGCCATAAATATCAAGTATATGCTGATTTGCAGCGTTAGCCTCCTTCCTTTCTCTTAGTACTTACTTCCTGCAGCATCAGCCTCTTTCCTTGCTCTTAATACTTATGTCCCCCAAGCCCTTTTCAGTCTGAGGAATCAGTATCATTGGAAAAATAACATCGAAGGGGACGGATGGACATGAGTATGTGATTGTAGCAATCTACTACTTCACAGAATGGGTAGAAGCAGCCTCTTACACTAAAATCACTTCAAAGCATGTGGTTAAGTTCTTATTGATAACATTATACGTAGATATGGCGTACCACATAAACCATTTTAGAAAGGAGGCGATAGCCCTACTTGAAAAATATAAAATTAAGCATCATAAGTCATTTCTTTATCGTTCTCAAAAAAATGGAGCTATTGAAGCAACTAATAAGAATATCTGTAGGATCATTGAGAAAAGGGCTGAGGATTACAAAGATTAGCTAACAAGCTCCCATTTGCACTGTGGGGATATAGAACTTTAATTTGTACTTCAACAGGAGCCACCCTATAATCCTTAGTATATAAAATGGAAGTAGTGCTTCCAATGTGGGGATATAGAACTTTAATTTGTACTTCCACAGGAGCCACCCTATACTCCTTAGTATATAAAATGGAAGTAGTGCTTCCAATGGAAATAGTAATACCCTCACTTAGAGTAATTGTGAAAAGTCAAATCCCATAGTTAGAATGGGCAAAGGCCTAGTATAAAGAGTTGGTTATGCTTGATGAAAGGAAGCTAAGGGCGTCACATAATGTCCAAGTTTAGTAAGCCCATATTCAAGAGCAAAGTTAAGTCTAGAGATCTCTAAGAAGGGGACCTAGTCTTAAAGGAGACAATGACTACAATACATGACATCAAGGGAAAGTTCAAACCCAACTGGCTATGCCCATACATCATAAAAACCATCTAGTTAGGTGAACCAGTAAAACTTATGGACATGAATCAAGAGGAACATACTCAGTATACTACTCCTGATTAGCAAAAGAAGTATTATGCCTAATATGTTTTTACTTCCTTAAAGCCCATAATAGGCTTTAAAAGGGGAAGAAAGTTTGACCCTTCCCATTGGTTAGACCCATAACAAGTTCGCAAGATGCGTACGAGGCCCACAAAAAAAAAATGAATAATAATTAGACTAATGAACTACAGAGGCCTAATTCCATACTCGGGATACATAGAAACCCTAACAGCCCGGCCTAATCCCTTATTATTTGCATACCCATTCTAAAAAAGGAAAAAAAGGTGTGCCAAGTGAGCTTCCATGATCAAAGTAGGAAACCGCAAGAAAATGCGGCAAGCCGGGTAAGGTTCTAAGTGCTACCAGCAAGAAAGTGGATAGGGTCATGCAATTAAAAGAAGTACAAACAATTTAAGGACTTGTAATAATGGTAATAAGAGCAAAATTATATTACTTTTATTGCCATCCAAAATTCTGAAACCCACAACTTGAAACAAAAATCCTAATAGCATACCACTATCAAAAAGCATCAACACTTCGAGAAGCAAAGTTAAATTCCTAATCCTTCTTCAATTTCTTATCCTTTATAGTCAAGGGTGATGTCTTTTCGGGGGTAGGATTCATAGCACTTTTTCTCCTGCTTTGAGATGAGTCATACTTAGGCATTTCTTTCTTGATAGCATTCTTGTTACCATAAAGACCCTTTCTCGCTTGGCACACGTTCAGTCGTCTACTCCAAATAATGTTTAGAGACATATGGGGATCGTGGGACAGGCAGCATCACAATGGTGGGATAATGAATCCAGTAGTGTACCCAAGACTTAATGCCTATAAAATCATTCTTGTAGCTCCCAGGGGCAATGTAATTTAATGTAAAACCTAGGAAAAAAATAAGTCCATGTAGACAAGCCAATGAGATGAGCGCAGGAAAAATTTCCCTTACTGGTTACAAATCATTGTATACACCACCAGCAAGCCACCAAACGGAGAAGAGGATCCTTCTCTAAGAAAATAATCTAGTTCACCATACAGCCTTCTCCTTTGGCATAATTGCACTGCTAGGTATGTATCAGACTTCCTTGTAACCTCAATTAGTCGTAGATGCTCTAATATCCAAATCTATTATAGAAATAGACACAAAAAAAGAAGAAAAATCAGCCAAACTTAGGGAATACTGGTCGGGTTCAGCGGCCCAAAAAGGAATGAGGAAATAAAAATAAAAAACTAATTAAAAAAGGGGTTTAATTCAAAGGGAGTCCCAGTCAAATTCTCGAGCCAACTAGGCTTGAAGACTACCTGTAGTAGTAAAGGGCTCGCAAAGAAGAATTGGTCTAGGTGGTGAGGGATACAATCCAGGCACAATATGGTTTCAGCAACAACAAGTGGCATTGGTGTTTGGTCATGACGCATTGCTTCCGCTACAATCAAAGGCATCGCTGGTCCTCTATTTGTAAAACCACCTACAAATAACAAGGCCCCAAAAAAGCAAAGGGGAGTAGCTCTACATATATACATACCCTCAACAGCTTGCTTGTTCCCTTTTTGAAATCAATGCCCCAAAATCTACTTCATATCTGATGAGTATGATGACCACTTACTCGTTACTTAGACCTAAGACACAACTATATTGAGAAGGAAAATCTCTTGGTACCTATGGCTACTTAGGAGCGAAATAGAGTGGGAAGCCTATAATGGCATTGAATTTCTTAACTAAAGGACACAATTCATGCCTCCCAAAATAGAAGATGTGAAATTCATGATCCCAGAAACTAGATGGAGTGTGGGGGGTTGAAGGGTCCCAAAAGCTAACTCTTAGGCTCCTATACCAAAATTTAGCTTTTGTATGATCAAGCTTACAAAACTCGATTGTGAAAGAACCCATTTGAGTTGTTTTTGACTATTTGGCTTTCAGTGGCTTTTGAAGGGACAAGTGAGGTCCTACTGACGTCAAACTTTATTGGAAGGATAAGTTTCTAAAATTAAACATAGGTGTCTTGAACTTCTCCTAAAGTGCCCTAGCACTGGGCAATTAGATAAAAAATTTGGGTCATGTCTTGGATAAAATGAGCATAACTGGAGCATTGATTCCCTTAAGTTCCATAATGTAATTTAGCGCCTCCTTGTTCTCTTTTAATCTGATAGCACCTTTGAGGGATCCTTAATTGACACTTGGTTTCTTAATTGTCAAGTAGAACTCCTTGTACAACATTCTGTCATGGAATTCAAAGAAATGGAGTGGATCTTAGCTTGGATAGACATAGGGTATAATTAATTTTTCCCTTAAGGAAGTTGACTTCAAATGATTAAGGTGAGCTTGACATAGGCATGCATCATCTTTAATGATGAAAAAAAAGTAGCTAAAAGAGTATCACTTGGGAAAGTTAGGAAAGTAAATGTTTTACTGAAAGAGAATAGGTCTTGCATTTAAAATTTTCCATCCACTCTAACATAGCAAAGCTCGACACATATCTATGAAAGTATGGGATGTATACTTGTGTATACACGTATTAGCATGAGTAACGCATTCTATAAAACAATTACATAGATGGAAGCAATGCTTTAGCATGTTCAATTTCAACCCCAAAAAAAAAAAAAAAAACATTTTCAACAAGACTAATACCTATGTTATACTCCAAGTAGCACATATTTTTAGAAGCCACACCAGTAACAACATATTGAAAAATTAATATATGATAAATACACATGGGAAAGACATATATACATGGGCAATGTCTAAGAGCACGTAAGAAATTTCCTAATAAGACACGTTTGAATTAATATTTACACTGAATTAAAGAAACAATCTATTTACGTCAACATTTCTAATACCAAAACATGTAGCATTAGCCACATCATCATTTAAAAATTTTTCAATTCTAAATTGATTATAATGGTTTTGTAATTTTT